>JAQGAR010001076.1:0-10673 GCA_034697865.1 Oribatida sp.
ACTACTTATTAGATATAAATGCTCGTGCAATGACTCCCTTCCCTTATATAAAGTCCTTGTTTCACACATTTGTGAATTATTATTTTTACTAATAAATACTGAAGTTTTAATTGATTATCACAAGTGGTTCCAAAGATACCAAACTTTAGAAGAACTAGTTTAATTTAACGTTACACACTGTATCAATGAAACTGTTTTTGTAAACAAATAATATTTTCAATGTTTTTATGCTTTCATTGAATCGATTTATAAACACTTAATTAAATTTTACATTTGTTTCGATTAAATTTCGACTGAGTTATGGCCGAAACTGTTTTGCCGGTACCTTTAGATGAGTTGGAAGATGAAAATCAAATGATTTTAAATGACTTAGAGTTCAGCCAAAAGAAGATTGAATTTCTCGAAAATTATCGGAAATTATTAATTGAATTCAGTGCTAAATGTGTTTGCAATCAAAACAAACCATTAATCATTTCAATTGAATCACTTGAGACTCAATGCAAACAACTCTTCAATATTGACGATGAAATTGAATGCAAACCAGAAGTTTTTGACTCTGAAAATGATTTTCAAGAAATTAGTGAAACAAAATTAGACGAAATCTTTTATAAATCGGACGGAGGAACCCCTAATACTAACCCTTCCTTAACCCCAAAAATAGAGGAAACATTTGAGGACATAAACAATGATAACAACTTTGAAAAGGCTGTCACTAAACTGAAAACTGATCTAAAAGAGAAGTCTGATAAAAGTGAGCTCAACATTAAGAATACTTCAAAATTGGTTTCTATTGACAATTTGTCTCAAAGAAGTGGAAATTCTGTTCTCGTCTTCGATCAGTTAAACAATATTATTGTCAGAAAGTCTGCGCTCGATATCAATAGAAGATATGAATCAGTTATTGAAAAACTAGTCTTAAGAGAAGAACCTTCTGAAACACCTGTAACTGATGCTAACATTTTGAGTAAAGGGATGCCGAGATCTCTGCCTACCCACTCCTCTGCTGTGGCCATTCCTTCATTCATAGAGAACAGTAATTCTTTGCAGACAAAGAATACAATTCTAAGAAAAAGTGCCGAAAATTTCGACGAAATAAATGAGTCATTAATTGAAAGCTTTGTTTTGAAAGAAATCAATTCAAAGGGTCCGCAAACTGTCCGCCAATTGATAGCACAGAAACCAAAAGAGCAAGTTTTACCAAAAAATCCTTCTTCTAGGTGGCCCGATTCAAAAATAATCCATGTAAATGACAAAAACGCCACTTTGATAGAATGGTTTGAACGAAGAGAAGAGATGGATCAGTTGCCTAAAACATCATTGTCTGAGAATTTGAAGACATATTCGAACCCAAATCGAACGTCAGAACCAAAATCTGTGCCGTCATTTAATAAGAGAAAACAGACGTTTGCGGATAAGCCTTACGAACCAAAGCAAATAACTGAC
Organism: Oribatida sp.; assembly: GCA_034697865.1. Taxonomy (NCBI): domain Eukaryota; kingdom Metazoa; phylum Arthropoda; class Arachnida; order Sarcoptiformes; species Oribatida sp. The sequence continues at coordinate 1,444 of JAQGAR010001076.1, forward strand.
AATCATCTGAAAGGGGAGACATCGGCCCCTCCTTCGCAGCAACAATACTCTCAGCGAATCAAAGAAAACTTGACGGAAGTAATTGATTTACCAGAGGATATTGATTGTGATGAAGTGACGGATCAAACATCAACAGAACCACAGTTTATAAACTTAGTGTCCACTCAGTCATCGAACACATGTAGTTATAAATATCTGTGTCAACCCGTCGTCTCTCAGTCTCCACACGTATTTATTCATATTTTTAAATGTTTTATTTAATTGTTTTACAAATAATTTTCAGATTAAGTTTCAAATTCCTCGCGACTCGAGTGTCGTCCCAAAAGGCGTTCCATCGGCTCTTGTAATGCCTGCCTTTAAACGGCCGCCAACATTGGTTCCGATTGTAACTCTTCCTTCGACATTGAGTACACCTATTATAATTCCCGAAGGATCCAATCTCTATTTCGTACCTAATGAAACTCAACCCCTCTCCACTCAAATGGAAACGCAGCAAATGCCACAGAATAACAGTCAAAAGCATTTCTCACGAGATATGAAATCGAAACCAAATAAACTCTTAACCGAAAAGAGTCCAAAAAATGATAAAATTCATTCAAATATGACAAAAGAGCCCACTTACACCCTTAGGACTGGTCTCTCCCTAATCGAGTTGGGATCTCTCGAGTCATTCAAATTGAAACGGCATGAATTGTGTGAAGGTATGACCTTTAATTTGTTACTATTCAAAATAATATTTCAATGATTTTTATTTAAATTTTTAGTTTATATGCAAAAAGAGGTGTCAAAAGAGGACAGAGAGGAGTCGATTGTTATGTACCGATGTGTTAAATGTGATTATAAAACTAATCGGACCCTAAATATAGACAGACATGTGAACATACATCACAACCCGAACCGCTTTACGATTACTAAACTCAGACAAATGATTGCGAGCGGCGACTGTTTTCTTACTCCCAGTGATAGATATGGAATGTGTTCAGGTATTTGAGACTTTCCTTTCGACCTTTTCTCAAATTAAATAATGGTTTATCTAATTTTTCAACAGTTATTCGTAGAAAATGTGTTAATCAAGAGAACGGACAGACAGTTATGGGATCAAAACTAGGCTTTAAATGTAATTACACCGACTGTCGATTCATAAGTCAAACCTCGGATTATGTTTTGGAACACTTGAGAGTACATAAGAACGGAAATACGTTTGAATGTGATATCTGTGAGAAACTGTTCGGCACTCGGAGTAAACTAACGGACCATAAAAATAGTGTCCATAACATTAGAAATAATCCGCCCCTTAAATGCGATTTTAAGGGCTGTAGTTACCAAACACATTTACCTCGCTCTTTAAAATTGCACACAACAATTCATCGATCGGAAAGGCCTTACATTTGCAAAGAGAAAGATTGTGATAAGAGATTCAAAAACCGCCATGGTTTGCTTTCACACAAAGCATATGTTCATTCAAATGAGAACAAGATTGTCCAATGCAATTGGCCTGGATGCAATAAGACTTATAGCTCCCGTAAAGGCCTCGCACAACATATAAAAGGTATACACAAACAGATTAATTGTAAGATTGAATGTGATTTGTGCGGAAAAGTCTTCAATAATGAGAGACGAGTCGCTTTTCATAAGAAATTGTTTCATAACATTAATAATAAGCCGTGGTTTAAGTGTCCGCACTGTCCCTATAAGACTGTGTCAAACTATGAAACTATAAAACATAGTGTCGTACATAAGACCCGCCGAACCTTTAAATGCGATCAATTAGATTGCAATAAATCATTCAAATGGAAGATTAGTCTTGAAAAACATAAAACCTTTACTCATTCGGATGAGAGGCCATATCCGTGCGATTGGCCATGCTGCGATTTCGCATTCAAATCGAAGCCACAAATGGAGAGGCATATAAAGAACATTCACCTCAACAACGATAACATCAGATTTTGGTGCGATTATTGCGACACTTCTTTCAAATATAAGGGAGATCTCAATCGACACATAAAAAGAGAGCATTAATTCTGTTATTATTTATTAAATAAATTGTTTTCAAACTTAATAATAATTTATTGTAATGTTATTTGTGAACGAAATCTCAATGTTTACAAACATTGATTCATAAAAATTGATTTCAAACAAACGTAAATAATTTTGTATTCAATTAATTATTGTTAAATAAAGTTCATTTGAATTATGGCCGAAACTGTTTTGCCGGTACCTTTAGATGAGTTGGAAGATGAAAATCAAATGATTTTAAATGACTTGGAGTTCAGTCAAAAGAAGATTGGACTCCTCGAAAATTATCGGAAAATATTGACTGAATTCAGTGCTAAATGTGTTTGTAATCAAAACAAACCATTAATTCATTCATTTGAATCACTTGAAACTCAATACAAACAACTCTTTAATGACAATAAAAGTATAAAAATAAGTGAAACAACTATTGTCAAGTCTGAAGACACGGATAACGAAGACATTTTAGAAGACCACAGTCTAAGAGAATCTACAAAATTGAGACAAAATATTGATAACGAAGAAGAAGTTAAGTTTGAAGATAATATAAGGAAATTAATCAATAAATTGGATCAAAATTTCAATGAATTTGAATCACCGAAACTAAAAAAGCAAAAGTTCTCGACTTGTGATGAAATCATCGATTTTGAAGGCATTGATAACGAAGTAATCATTTTAGAAGACAATAATCGAGGAAAATGTGCCCAAACAATGGACGCAAGTTTCAGTAATTGTAGTAAATCATTAACAACTGTTCCTTCCGTTGTTAGTAATAATAAATTGGTTTCTATACGAGTTGTGCCACAGAATCAGGTATTCATTGGTTTAGCGTTTGTTTTATTTATGGTTAATAATCATTCGTAGTGTTCGCCGCTTACTATTCATCTCAAACCAACAAATGGAAAGCCCGACCAACTAAGTAATTTACCCAAAGTAAAGCCCTTTTTCAGCGGTCCTTTGGAATTTGTACCGAAGTCCTTTTCTAACCCATCGTTTGTCTCTAACATTCCAATTGTGGACAATAATTTGATTCCAGAGATGTCTTCAGTCTCTCCTCAAGTGACGAATCCCTCCAAACAGTTACTAAAAAATATAAACCTGAGCAAATCTTACGTCGATCATTTGAATCTTTTAATATCGGGTTCAATCACTTCATTCAAATGTGCCGAAGAAAATATACTTGGTATTTATTCATATATTAATCGAACGATATTTAAATTCTCGACTCTTTTTTAGTGTATTTATACAAAGAAGTCAAAGAAAACGGCCTAAAGATGTTTAAATTGATGTTCAGATGCATTGAATGCTGGGCTGAGACCAAAGAAGTCAATGAAATTGTATTTCATATAAATAGGGTTCATATCCAGAAAGGCGTTCGTATTCTTATGGAAGATCTCATAAAATTGCTTTATTCGGAAAATTGTGTAAAAACTCCCTACACTTATGATCCTCATCTTTCTGGTAAACCTTTAAATGTTTTCAAAGAAAATTTTAAAAGATATTGATCAAGATGACTAACGCCTCAATTTACTTTATAATTGATTTGTGTAGTGATTCAACGAAAGTTGAGAGACCCCGAAACCGGACAAAATGAATTGGGTCCAATTCTGGGCTATAAATGCAACTACCCAGATTGCGATTTCATTCGTGACTCAGGCCATCAATTTGATGATCACTGTCCCACACATAATTGGAAGGGGATTGTATTTAAGTGTGATTTTTGCGGCTTATTTTGTCCTAGTACAGAATTTCTTAGCAAACATATTGGTGTCGCCCACACAAATCATTCTTCAGAAGTACCTAATTCGAATGTCATCGATAACTATCAGCCCTCTTTGAAAGCTTCTTCAAAACCCCCTCTGTCCCCTATTGTCCCAACGATTCCTAATCTAACGAATTATTTGACTGGAGTGGAATCTTCAGCCACTTCTGATTTGAGTCCATCCAACCAAACACCCAATAAATCCATAAAAACGAAAATCGGAAAAATTCATCGGAGAGACCTATTGTTAAACGGTTCCATTCATTCATACGCTTCGAAAAAATCTCGATATTGTCAAGGTAATTATAATAAAATACTGTTAAAGATTGGAACTTCTAAAACAAGGCTACCAAAGGATCCCCAGAGAATGACCATAAATTTAGGTTTTACTCGTTACTCCTTTATTGGATTCAAAATTTAAAGGGAGGAATGCTATAGACTCGTCACTTTGATTTATTGTATACATTAATTGAGTACACTCCCCCACCGATCTCAACTACCCCAAGATTGTCATATATTATAACTAATTTGAAATAAATTACAGCCTTTTTAAAAAGTGATTCCAAAGAAGAAGTACCTCAAGTGGTATACGTTTGCGTTGAATGTCGCCAAGAGTTCAGTAATAAGAAAGATATTATGCTTCACATTACGATCCACTGCAATGACACCGAAAGTCTAAGTCTCTTAAAAAGGGGTGCAATCACTTCATTCAATCATAAGAAACATAATATGAGAGGTATTTCTTCACTCATTAATCAAAAGACACTTTTTAAAAACTTTTTGAAAATAATTTTCAGTGTATTTACAAAAAGAAATCAAAGAAAGCGATGAAGAAGTTTCTCCAAAAATGATTTACAGATGCAATGAGTGTTGGAAAGAGTTGGGAGAAAAAAGGCAAATGTTGTCTCATATAAATCGGATTCACGTTCGGAACGGTATTCGTAATCCTATCGGATATCTGAAAGCAATAGGTGACTGCAATGACTGTACGCTTACCCCTGATCAAGTTATCCCTAGACTATTTGGTAAGTCTCTAGAGGTTAAAAAGTTCAACTTCTAATTAATTAGCAGGCTAATTTTAAGCTTAATTTGAATTTCATTTGTTGTGAGCAGCCATTCAACGAGAGTTGGAAAGCCCTGACACCGGACATAAGGAATTGGGTCCAATTTTGGGCTATAAATGCACTTTTCCTGATTGTCATTTTGTTCGCCTCAAACAAAACGATTTTGTCGATCACTTTAGAAAACATAATTGGGGGCCGTTCTTCGACTGTCAGTTATGTCCACAAAGTTTCATCAATAATGACTTTCTGGTCGAACATATCGGCGATTCCCACACAAAGAAGACAAATCTGGTCGAACGTATCGAGGATTCTCACACAAACACCAAAAATCCAGCCAAAGGTATCGGCGATTCCCACCAAAAGACCACAAATCTGTTCAATCTTATCGGCGATTCCCACAAAAAGACCTCAAATCTGGTCAAACGTATCGGCGATTCCCACATAAATACCCCAAATCTGGTCAAACGTATCGGCGAATCCCACATAAATACCCCAAATCTGGTCAAACGTATCGGCGAATCCCACATAAATACCCCAAATCTGGTCAAACGAATCGGCGATTCCCACACAAAGACGAGAAAGCTGATTATTATCGATAAATACAAACAAAGAGAAAGAGAATCTGATGAAGAAACTGTGTCAGTCATTGATGAACTTGATGATTATACTGACCTTGAAAAACGACAACTTTTAAGAGAAGGAACCATCAACTCATACACTATGGCAACTAATAGCATGTGTCAGGGTAATCTAATACTTGCCTTTTTTTGAAGAATAAATTTGAATTTATGTTAATTATTTAGTGTTTATGAAAAGAGACGTCTTATTTTCGGGTGAATTAATCGATAAAATAATGTTCAGATGCACTGAATGTGGCAAAGAATCGCCCCGGGCAAACAGTATTGTCCAGCACACTTTTAGAATGCATAAGAGAGGTTTGGCTCAAATCTCCATTAAACAACTCAGAGAATTCATTGAAAGCGGTGATTGTGTTATAACTGTCGATGAAAACAACCCAATGTGCTCAGGTATGGACTCAGATATGCCTTATTTTATGACTAATTACTTACTTTTTTTTAGTCATTCGAAAGCATTTCATAAATCAAGAAAACGGAACGACAGGATTGACACCAAATTTGGGCTATAAATGCAATTATAGGGACTGTAAGTTCGTGTGTATCTTATCGGAAACCATTACACAACACCTCTGGTCTCATGAAAAGGAAAAGATATTCGAATGCGATATCTGTGGCGAGAAGTTTGTCTCAGAGCACCACTTGTCTGAGCACGAAAACACAGTTCATAACTGTTCTAACGATCGCCTCTTTGAATGCGAGTCCGACGGATGTGATTATCAAACATTCAGTCCTCAACTCTTCAAACAACACTCAGTTTTACACCAAACGGAAGGACCGTTCAAATGCACTGAAATCGGTTGTTATGAAACTTTTGAGGAACAGTCCTCTCTAACCATTCATATCAAAGGAGTACACCCGTATCATAGGCCCTACCGGTGCCATTGGGCCGGTTGTGTTAAGGCATTTAAAAGCAAAGAATTTCTTAAAACTCATTTAGCAAACCATTCGAACACAAATCAAGTGATGTTTGAATGCGATTTGTGCGGCAAACACATCAGATCGAGGAAAGCCCTGTCCGGACACAAGATTGTAGCCCATAATATTAATAACAAACCTATGCATAAGTGTCCGCACTGTCCCTTTAAGACAGTTTCCAAATACAAGTTTAGAATACACAGTGACAGCCATAAAGTTGGGCGGATCTTCAGATGCGAGGAAAAGGATTGCAATAAAATGTTTAAATGTAAAAAAATTATGATTAATCATAAAAATCTAGTTCACTGCAATGTCCGACCATTCGCTTGTGATTGGCCTGGCTGTGATTTCCGATTCAAAGCCAAGCCACATATGGAGAGGCATCTCAAGAATACTCACCTCAACGACAACATACGGTTTCCCTGTGAATATTGCGACACTACCTATAAATATAAGGGAGATCTCAGTCGACACATAAAGAGAGACCACTCAACTGACTCAACACAAAATCAAAAATAATTCTTTTATTTTAATAGTTTTTGTAAACGAATCCCCGAAAGGCTTTTCTTACGATTTATTCTCAATTCAAAAGCAAATAATTGTTTTATTATAAAAAAAAACTAAAAGAAAATACTGTTAAATATTAAATAGTGTATAAAAGGACCCAAAGCTCTGCTACATTTCTTTACCATGAACCTTTAGCAAGTGATTCCTTAAACTAGACTTATGGGAGAAGGTTCTGTCACAGCCCTCTTCCTCACACTTAAACGGTGTAGGATTTGTATGTTTATCCACATGATGGTTCAAATTCATTTTGGTAAAGAAGGACTGACCACAACCCTCAACTGAACACTTGAACTCACGAATGTTCTGATGACGTCTGGTATGATCTCTGAGTAGGAAGTTCTTTTGAAACTTTTTGCCACATCCGGGCCAACTGCACGCGAACTTCTTATCGTGAACCGATTCATGATGTAATAGTGTTTCCCTATTCATGAAACTCCGCCCACAATTGATGGCACAGCACTTGTATTCCCCGGTATTCGTATGAGTGGTTCTGTGATATGTCAATGAATGAGAGGTTTTGAACCGTTCCCCACATTCAGGCCATTCGCACACAAATAAGAGTTCGGAGGAATGAATGGCTATTTTATGATTCTTCAAATTCTTGGCCATAGAGAAGACCCTGGGACATTCATCACATTTGTGTTCTTTTTTAACCTTTTGGACAAAACCACTGCAATGAAGTTTTTGATGAGCTTTTCGACACTCCTTTCGTGTAAACGCTTTGCCACAACCCTCGCAGACGAATGGCCTCATCATTAAGTGAGTGCTGTTCGTATGATTTTTAACGGCCATCGGAGTGGCAAACATTTGAGTACATCCAGGCCAATTGCAAGGATGATTATGGGTCCTGCCCCTGTGCACAGCCCTATGGTTTCTGAGTCCTGTTTGTGTATTGAAAGTCTTTGCGCATTCTTCGACCTCACACTTGAATTTTCGTTCATTTTTATGTCTCAATAAGTGGTTTCTGAGATACATTTTCTTCTGGAATGTGGACTGACATCCGGGCCATTCACAGTGAAAGATCGTCTGGTTTTCGTGGACATTCTTAATATGAACTTTGAGATCGCCCTCATATTTGTAGTTTCGGTCACAGCCCTCATATTCACAAACAAAGCGTTCGTGAGACAAATGTTTGTGCTTTATGTGAGCCTTCAGTTCCCAAATATGAGGCGTTTTGTATTCACATCCTTCGAAATCACATTTGTGTCTTAGATTTGAGTGACTCTTCTGGTGATGTCTAAGGATTTTCTCCAATTCGAACCTTTTGTCACATTTATCGCATTTGAAGGGCTTTTCTAAGGTATGTTTGCGTTTAATGTGGAGATCCAGGTCCTGTTTGCTCGATGTCTTGTGTTCACAGCCCACCCAATCACAGACGAAGGGCTTCTTTAACTCAGGAATAACTTCAATGTTCTTGTGCATTTTTGTTATATGAGTATTGAGTCCACAAACTTTTTCAAACTCTTTATTACAACCTTCCACTGGACAGAGAAACATTTGTTGAGTTCCATTGAGTTGTGTCACTGACTGTCTGTGTATTGCATGGTGTGCCTTAAGTTTGGTTAACTCGTCGAAACCGTCCGCACATTCAGAGCACTTGAATTGTTTGGAGCTTTCCTTCGGACAGATCTGTGAATGCAATTCGAGCGCATCCTTAGAATTGAACCGTTCGTTGCAGTCCACTCTTTCGCAAATATAGACATCAGTGGTAATCACAACATTCGGTTCCGGTTCTTGTATTTCATAATCAGTTGCATCGAGTGAAGAGTTCTGATCTTCGGTGATGCCATCATTTCTGGTGTCCATATCTTCTTGCAAATTTTGGACAAAAGATAAAACTGGACGCTGAACTTCTTGTTTGATGACATATTGTACACTAGTCACTTTTGCAAACTCTTCTTCGAGGCGTTCGGTTTTCGACCGAATCAAAGATTGTTCGGCACTTTGTTTACATTTACAAAATTTTAAATAATCTTTGAAATAAAGTCTAAATTTAATTAACAACTGATTCATTTTAAGGCACTTTTCATATCCCTCAACAAGTCTTTCGTTTTCAGCTTTTAATTGATCCATCAGTTTCTCAGTTAAACAAACGATTTATTTTAATTTAACAAATTTAGGCATTATTTTAAGGAATGTTTTCACACAAGACAAACAAGTAATTCAAATACAATGTGAAACAACAAACAATACTTTTAGACCGAATCTAGGCTTCAATTTCTATCCAATTGACTCTCTCTCTCTCTCTCTCTCTCTCTCTCTCTCTCTCTC
>JAQGAR010001077.1:0-10667 GCA_034697865.1 Oribatida sp.
GAGTCAATACTTTGTGATTGTATTTAAATTATTATAAATATATGAATAAATTATGAGAAATTATAAGTCTTATAAATAAATTTGAATAAACTTTGCATGCTCATCCAATTCATGTGTCATCCATAGAGACAAATGGATACACAGTTGTATACCCAGGTGAATGACCAATGCAAATTTTAAATTGCAAAGTTTTTAATCATGACTTTTGGAGCATATTTGCATATTGAATGTTTTTACTCTGTTTTGTCTAAAATATTATTCGAGTTTTCATTATTTAATTTCATTGTTTTGTTTGAATTTTGAAATTTCGCAAAAATAAAAAAAAGACAGATTTTTATTCAATGATTAATATTTTAAAATTAATCCCTCTATTCATTGGAAATTCAATTCAATTCTTTGAATTTTATTAGTTTTTTGCTAAACTCTGTTTGAAGTGGACTTACAACTGAAAGATTGATATCAAGATTCATGAATCGTTTTTAAATTTACTGCAATCAATCAAATGGTAGTGATTTGATCTGAGAAGTGAATAAAATAATATGTATATTTGAAATTTTAAACCTGCAACACTTTTAGAATTATTCAAATGAGCATTTATTTCACCACTTTTTTCATTTGTTATATACTTATAAATGCATTAAAATTTTGAATGTGTTGTCTGAAAGTCATGACTCCACCCGCATAGTAACCGACAGACAAAGGGAATGGACAGCACTAGGAATCAAAACAAATTGTAAATATAAATACATTATTTGTATTGAACATGCAAAAGCACCTTTTTCTAAGCTCTCTGAATTATTGATCGGTTTTTGAAAATTATATGCTCAGGAAGTAATTAATTGAGTTTCACTATAACAACAGCAAAATGTTGCACGGTGTGAACATTTAGTAACCAATTAGATTTTGGAAAAATAACAAATAACATGCTCAAAGATCAAGTTCGATTCAATTCTATCTATATAATTGAGATAAAAAGCGAACTAAAATGTGAGGCTCAATAAAAAAAATTCGTGCCATGACCGCCAGCAATGGAACAATGATACAGAATTTGTACCATACTATACAGTTGAGAAGGGAATTTCGTTTAAACCCAAACTTATTTAAGTTTGCATACGTTTCAATATAATGGATTTAATGCATAATTCAAAGCAGGCTTTAGTCCAACAGTTTCTCATCAATTGAATAATAATGATATTCTAATAATCATATGAAAAAACTAAACACAAAACTGAATATCATATTATTTATGGTATTTTGCAAACAAATTGAACAATTGGTTCATTTAATAAACTTATTGTGGAAATGTTTTAATCTTGGTCATTATCAATAAAATTTATTTGGAGATAATTTGAAGGAAAAGATTTAATGACAAAGATTCAATCAAGTAGAAATGAAGCGCGATAGGGAGTAACTCTATGTCTGGAAGAAAATGACATTTCTTACCAAACAAACCGTTAAACGCTTATTAATAGGATATCGATTAAAGGAAGGCATAAATAATGAAATCCCGATCGATATACTGATCTTCAGATATAAGTTGTGGCGGGTTATTGTACTTTAGACTCATTGGACTGCATTTTTAACGGTAATGAGAATTGATTCAAAGCATTATTGTTTCGGAGCACCCAATCATAAAGAGTGGGAACGTGTGGACAGACAGACAATTTAGATGGCAATATGTAAAGAGATACTAACGGCGTTCCAAGCATTTAGAGTTCAATATCATGTGTTGAAATGTTATCCTTCCCTTAAATTAATGATAATAATTGTAATGAAAAATTATTGAACGAAAGACTGATTTGAATAATTAGTTAATTTCGTAAAATAATGTAGTTGCTGTGAGCCGGATAAAAATAATAGTGCGGTGCTCTGTGCGGTCCACAGTTACTTCTCCTGAGAGTAAAAAACAGTATCGAAAAGTTCAACGATTTTACAAAACTAATGAGAAAATGAGTTTCGTTTCAGTCTTTCCGATCAAATGATACAATAGTTTTGTTGGGAAGTTTTGTGGCCTTTTTTTGTCGATTATGTTTCCGCTCGTCATTCAAAGTGTTTTCATTTTACTTAATTTGATTTCATTTCTTTTGGGAGTTATTAGTATTATTTCCCTTCTATTAGTTCCAGAAGAATATGGTTCCGATGATTGGCAGATAAGAAATCTTATGATTTATTCGATTCTTTTTGTGGTTGTGTCCAAACTCGGAATTATTGGCTCGTATTTCATGTGCAAACTATGCTTGATCATCTATGTTCTCATCATGTTCATATTTGTGTCATTCAACTACATAATCTGGTTCATATTTCCAGCACAAGCTCTGATCCAGGCTCCAGTAGAGTTTATCCTGCTAACTTCACTCTTCGATTTGGTTGAATTGATTTGTGCTCTTTATCTGATTTGTATCATTAGAAAAGAACAGTTACTTAACAAGGTAACTCCGTTAAAATCAATCGAAACACTCAACTAACCATCACTAGAAGAAGACAAAGTTTTGTCCTAATTGGAAGATGACTCACTGGTGATTACATTCAAAGAATAGAAAGAAAAGTAGTAAAGAATAACAAAGAATTTCTTCAGTGAAAGAATTAAAACTTCAAAAGATCTTTAATCGGATTTCTAAAGATTTGTCTGAAATCCGATTTAAAATAAAAGGATTTGAAAAATACAACAAAAACAACGAAATCATATCAAAAATAAGTATATTTGGAAGAAATCTGACATCAATTTAGTCTTTTTTTTTGTTATAACTTTATTTTTAAAGAAATTTTTAAAAATTCCGACTCTTTTGTCAACTTTTTCTATTAAATTACATAATACTCTTAAAAATATGGATTAAATAAAAATAAAATAAAGTGAGCTAGTCATTTACTTGATAAAATTTATTAATTATTAATTAATAAGTAATATTAAATTATTTTCAAAACTTAGAAATCATTGGACGAAAGAATTGCTTTTTATATAAAATACTCTTAGAAATGATTTAGTGTTTAGATATCGGTTGGAGTTCTATGTCTTGATTGTTGACATTTCGCTCATTGTCTTCGATGGAAGTATTTCCCTCTTTCTGTACAAACAATGATATCAGTCTTATGAGATACTGTCTGATCTGATCCTTTTTGAGAGAACCACCAGCGACAACTGTCCCGGCCAGAGTCAATGCAATAGAAATGATTGCCCAATCAGGTAATGGACCCGAACCCACACCCATACCCATTGCTTTGACATTATTAAAAGAGTTAAAAAAAATTCAATATATTGAGAATACTGACGAGTGTCCTTGATGCATTTGCCATTGAATTTGCGACCAGATATGCACTGACACCTTCCTATAACACAAGTGGAGCCGGGAAATCTCATACACTCCTCTCCCGATGAACAGTAAAGTGTTCTGCCTTTACTCAATTAAATTATTATATAATTTATATCCAAATTATTGTATTTTTCTTACATTTGTATTGCATTTGCATTGAAGTCATATCGCATTCACAGGTATCGAAAGTTGAGTCACAAATGCTATTCTTTGCGACACAGTCTTCGTGTTTTGTGCAATTCTGGTTGAAGTTTAGATCTGATACAATCATATTAATCAATGGATTGGAGAAAACAGATCAAGAACTCACCCATTCCCACTTTGTTATTGTCTTCCAAATCTTCTAAACTAAAACTATTGTCATCAGAGTTATCCACTGAAGAATCGGATGTTGTATTCTCTGATACTTCACATCTGATTCTGAATAGGATTAGTGAAAAAACCATTAATAAGAGAGCTGGATACAATTTGAAACCCATTTTCAGAAAACTTTGTAAAGTGATTTAAAACTTGTTAAAACAAATCAATTGAATAATAAATGATTTTAAGTTTGTTTTTATATTTTTCACTTTCCATTGAATGATCGGAAACGCATCACATATTTAATCATGAACATTTAACATTTTAAATGGTCGATAACGCAATTAACGGAAATCATTGAAAAACTAGGACATTTGTTGACGCTTTCAAGTTTATTTAATTTAAAAATTATTCTACTTTTCTACTCGGGTTTATTAAAAACTTGTAAATTTATAGTTGCTAATATAATTTAACTGTATGCAAAATGCATAATAAAATTTTTCCCACTTCTATCTGTCATCTTCAGAATATTCCATGTTTAAATTTTATTAAAATCCTAGCGTAAATAATAAAAATGTTTTTGACATGTAAAATTTATTTGAAACTAGCGATGACTTGCGATAACTTGGATTACAAATTTTGTCAAGTTACATTTTTATCACAAGGATTTTATCGACCTATCCCTGCTCCAATTTGCACTTTTCAATAGATATTTTAGTACTAAAACAGACACTTTTATCATGTTCAAAATATCAAATGATCAATTGACAAAACCGCCATTAGATTATATTATTGATAATTAATGTAAAGGAGTCAAATTGAGAGCTACTCTTATATTCATAAGTTATATTATATCAAATATAATGCAGATTCTTACATTTAAGTATTTGAAGCCTTATCATTTAGCGAGAGTATTTTTGGAGAAATATAATTGCTTGAAAAGACAGAAATTTGTCGAATCTCTCGAAGCTTTGCAATGAGGCCGGTAATGAGGTTACTAGGAATGATCCCAGTTTGAGAAAAGCTTAAGTTATTATTTTACTTAATTATATTCTCGCTGCTAATAAAAGAGACCGATTGTCAATGGGCCATTGAATTGCTTGAGTTTTTAATAAAAGATTCATAGCGCGACCAATTCAATACAAAATGGGCAGATAGCGAGAGGCGGTGGATGGCAAAGCTTAATTGATTCTTGTTTTGCAACATTGTTAAGTAATGTTAAACTTTCAGTAAATACATTATTTAATAAATATGGGTCTCCAAAAATAAATAAGAATATCTCCAAATGTCAAGAGTCAAGTTATATTCCCTAATGTATACAGGAGAACCTTGCGCATACTTGATTTCACTGTACATTTGAAAACTAATTATTTGAGTCAATGCGGTTTCTTTTGAATAAATTTTTTTAAGAGAATTTCTCAAAGTTACCAAAGTTACATAGATTTAAAGATTTTCTAAAAATAATGAAAAAAATAATAATTCAAAAATACAAATGAAAAAACTAAAAAAATATTCCAAAGCTTTGGGATATGAAATGAACACAGAATTTAAATATTGAATGAGTTTTTCAAATTCAAGTCTTGTTTTTTTTACTTTGCATTGATTTTTTTTAGAAAAATACACTTCAACATTAAAGGTGATCAAGGGTGATATTTAAGAAACCATCCTAAGTTTGGTATTAATATAAAAGAAAACCTACTGATTTCGGAAAATAAAGGGTTTCCTGTCCTCATAAGTGTCATTTAATTCCTTATTTTTATTGCTAGTGAATTAGAATCAAGAGTTCTTCCAATATGATTAGATATGATGGACCTTGGAAAACATAGTTTTAGTACAAATGAAACTCAAATACAAAAACAAAAACTCATTAAAACATTTGAACATTTGAAGCACTCATTCAAAATGCAAAGGATCTCAATTAGCAGTCCATCAAAGGTTTTTGAAAATAATTAAAACCTAATTAAATCCTCTTTGGAATGGTGTACCATTGCTTGAGAAGAGGGATGGAATGGATTCTCTGATGAGATCAAATCAGGCGAATCTGTTCACAGAGTTGAGATGGGATGCGGTTCCCATAGAAACCAATACTTAATTCAATAAGAAACTATAGTTATACTTTATATTCTTTCTAAGTTTCAGTAGAGCTGTTCAGAGCAAAAATCTCGAAACTCGTCTTATTTCAGGTGAAAATTGACTTTCAATTAGTGTTTTTATGATTTCTTTCACTTATCGTTAGTGTGAATCAAATGATGTGATTATTGTTTATTGAAATTTTTTCAATTTGTTTGATTGTGAGAATGCCTTCCGACAGAATGCGAGCGCTGATGAGATATACTCTGATTGCAGCCAATGTTTTAATAATAATTTTAGTTTCGTTATCAATGGTTCGCGGATTGCTTTCCATCAAAGATGAGAGTATGGGTTCGTTTACGAAACCAAATATATCTTCAGTTAATTCAACAGATTTGTCGACAAATGCCAAACATAAAAGCATTGCTCTGATTATTGACTCACTTCTACGTTATTCAAATGGAGTGCTGGGACTCTGGGCCGGAATCAAACTTTCGTTCACACTTTTAATTGTCTACGGTATTGTCTTAGTCGTATCACTGGTCCTCAGCATAACCATAGGCCTTGGCGCCGACCCGTATGGAACTGTTGTTGATATGGAGGTCTATTCGATGGGTGTTTTTCATATATTTGCGTCAATATTGTTGGCGCTCCTGGCATTCCGTTTGGCCTGTATTACAAAAACCGGCGCCGAAATTGATATCGAAGCCGAAAACGGATCAGAATTCCAAGAGGAACAACCCAATCAGTGCGAAATCGTTTAAAGATTAAGCTTTTTGGTAATAAAGTTATTTTTGAACAATTATTTGTCAGCTTTTCAAATGATCTGTCAACAAATCCTTTTAGTTCACTAATTATAACTTTTTAGTTGAAAATAATTTTAAACATTTTATTTCATTCATTTGACGATTGCTTTCAGTCTTTCAATAACTTTCTATTTATATTCATAGACGAAATTGTCACAAATTTTACATAAATTTCACAAACTTGACCTGTCACTATTATTATATTTTACCATCTGTTATTTATATATGATAAATGTTCTTTAACATTAGTCAATGGTAGCTAAAACTTTGACAATTTTTAACTAATCATGTTAAAAATATCAATCCATGAAGTAATTATTCATATTTGTATTCACGTGAAAAACAAAAATATCTGAGAAACAATTTAAACTCACCAAGAATTTGAGTTGACCTTTTAAAATTTGTCCCAATAGGTTCTAAATCAAGTATATTGTCGATTCTCTGTTCACTTTTCGTCAAAATATCACTTCAGATGATATAATAAAACAAAGCAAAAGAATTCTTAGCAAATTGGTCACAATGGGAAAATTTAAATCACAATAAAGATTCTGTTATTATTACTTTTGTCTGTTTGACGGATAATATTTTTGTTTTGATCCCTAAGAAGACATTTACAAAAAACATTAAACAAATAAAATTCAATGTTGTGAACTGTAAGAGACTGTAAAGGAGGGGTTAATCCCTTTGTTCAATAATTGTGTGATTATAACATTTAAGAATTTGACTTGTTCAAAAATACAATATTAACTCATTGTTATTTTAAAAGTGTTTCTCTTTGTTTATCATTCGAATTTGTAGTTATTCAAAGTAAGCTAGGCTATTTTTATTCTATTGAAAAGTTTATAAAATTGTCATAAGCTTAACAAGATAACTGTCTTTTGAGAATTTGCAACTAAATTGATTTGTAATGAAAATCTTAAGCGAACTTTTCTAAATTTAAAACTGTTTCATTGAAGCTAGCACAACTCCTATTCATTTAAAATAATACTATTTTAAGATAAATCTATTTTTCTGTCAAAATGTAAATTTCATTTAAAACTCCAATATATTGTAAACAAATTGTTTGTTAAAGAAAATAAGTCGATAAGAGTTTTGACGGATTATCTGTTCTTAGGATCACTATTGAAAATTGTCGACTGAGTTGAGCCCAAGAAATGTGATTTGGCTCTAAAAAAAGGTTATCTATTTTTGAACGCATCTCACAATTGCATAGGATTTTTGAGCAAAAAGTTTGAGAGAAAAATAACACTCAAGAGAATAGTTTAGTTGAGTCGCAAAGCAGACAATAACGCGATGTCGGTCTCACTCTCAACAAAGTTCATCAAAACAGTACTACTTTCCGTCAATTCGTTGATTTTCATAATCGGATCCTTTATATTAATCGATGGAATCATTGAAGTAATCAATTGGAGGACCAATGAGTTTGAGTACAATTTGGAAGAGGAGTCGGAAAAACTGGAACTCATTGAGGATACCATTGCCACTAACTTCACTGCAGTAATTGAGGACCGCTTCCCAAGTACTGGTGCTCCCAGCGTTATTTTAATATTTGGTGTGCTCAGCATATTTGAGTCAATAGTGGGCATAATAGCCATCAACAAAGAAGAGTTACGATTGTTGAGAGCGCTCAGCATAACTCTTGTAATCGGATTCTTCATCAGATCTGTGTTCTTCTTGGCTACTGTTTGTATGTATGCCTTCACTATAGACCACAATCCCATCAGAAACACAACTTTATGCTGTGCTGCCGTCGCTGTCATGGAATTAATACTCATTCCTTGTGTCTGTCGTTTTGCCAAAATTGTGAAACGAGGAGATCCACAACAACTACAACCAACTGATTAAAGACTATCTCAAAGACATAATTATGTGACCAAAAAGTGTTCAGAAAAGAGTTTTGTCTTCAAAAACACAATTTTATTTTGGGCTAAATTTTCCACTCTTTTGATTCCTACAAAAAATGTTTATCAAAGCAAACAAAGTATTTGTATTAAAGTCATTCACTATATTAGATGTGATTTTTGTTGCAAACATAAGATTTCACTATTTGTATGCATCCCTTTAGTATGAAATGTCATTAAATTTCTATGATTTCCTAAATAACTCTCAGAATTGAATTAATTCTTCAGTTGAGAAGACCTGGTCTGAACGATGGCAGATATAATTTATATCATATAAATGGCAAAGAAGTGGCGAAAGTAATAACAATTAATTTTGTTATACCCTTTCCTTCTTTCTAAGTCTTTGCATCCTTTTGTTCGACGCATCCATCGAAGTACAGACGGTCCGTCTCCTTCTAAGAATTGTTTCTATGGTAACTATGAGACGAACCAATTTTTGGGATGTGGTGCCAATTCTGTGCTCTGTCTCAGTTTCAGTAGAGCACAGAATTTTTGAGGATAACTGACTACAAAATAGTTTCAATCAAATTAAATGTTTGCTATTTTGTTAAACAAATGCTTATAAATAGTTTTGAAGTAAAAGAATTTGTTTAATTAATTCGTTAAAATCTTGACTACAAATGAGTTAAACACAAGTTTTTGATTAATAATCAAAACAATGTCTATAAAAGTTGTTTGGGTTAAGACAGTGAAGAGCATAATAGAGTTCGTCTCTATTATCTACTTCATTGTGGGCGCCTTTGTATTTCTCGGGAGTCTTCTCCTCTTGTTGTGGGCCGTTATGCCGTCAACGAGTCTGAAAGCGGGCTCCTGTATGATCGCCGCATTCGTGGCCATCGGCACAGCGCTCATTGGTTTCATCGGTGCCTACACTGAGAACTTTTGTATGACTATGGCTTATGGAGTGCTGATGGTTGTGACGTTCGCAATGAGGACCATCTCAGCGCTGGTACTACTCAAGATTACAGGCATTCCCTACGAGACAGAGATCCCGGCCATTCTGCACGGCCTTCCGGGTACTTCTGCGGTTTACATCGAATTGATGCACGCCATCGTTGAGATAACACTATCGATGTGTGCATTTTATCTATGCTGGGCCATCAATAAAAAGGAGGCACTGGTTCAGTTCAGCCCTCAATATTACTACACGGCTCCCAACTATGATTCGGTTCACTCAAACTCTAGTCTTATCTGAGATCTTATGTAAAATAGTAGTCAAAAGCAGTGACTAAAACACGAACTCATTTCAAATTCTGTTTATATTTTTGTTTTGTAATAAATTTTAGGCTTTAATTATATTTATATATAGTTTTATAGTCATATTAAATATAGAATTATAAATATTTTTCCCGTTCTGTAAACCGTTAAAAGTTAAGAAAACGAGGATATGATTGATGTAAATAAAATTCAAATTAGAAAAGTGGAAAATCCATTAAACATGCAAATTTTGAAATTAGCTTTAGATATGAATATTTTTTTAGCATAATTAATTTTTCCAACATGGTGATTATGCATGAGTAATACTAGAATCTAGATTCATCCACCAATTAAATTAATTGAATGAGCACTCTGAACATATTTCAAATTGATACAAAAATACATATATTCATGGAACTTCTTATGGCGGACAAAGTTTGATAGCGTGGCTTGACAAATATTCCCCTGATCAGCTCAAAACTTGAGTGCATTTTATATTACATAAGAGTGGCTTTGTTTGCACTCTCTTTCCAACTCAAGTGATTTCAATGCAAATTTGTAAACCACTCGTAATATAATTCCATTACTGACTGTTTCAGATCAACTTGAATTATTTGATAGATTACTTAGCAAGTTCATATGAACCGAAAATATCTATTGTGATAAGAAATTCAATTCAAATTTCAAGAGATTTCGAAATAGCTTTGAAATCAATGGGAAAAAGTTGAGAATTTAGTTTTGAGAGAAATAGTTGACGAAATATAAGGCAAACCAAAATTCTTTATCTTTTTCAGAGCTCTCCGAAGAATTCAACTGAAAATTATTACTATTTTCGAGACTCAAGTAATAAATTTCATTAAATATCGATCCAATAAATGACCAGAATTTCTAACAAATGTCTCAAATAATACTTAAATGAAGTCCAATCACCAGAAAGAAGAAATTGTCATAAATTTCATCTTTCCCTTTAAGCCAGCCCTCCCTTCAATCATTTTTAAAAAATCCGAGAGAGAGAGAGAGAGAGAGAGACAGAGACAGAAAGAGACAGAGAGACAGAGAGACAGAGAGACAGAGAGAGAGAGAGA
>JAQGAR010001078.1:0-10662 GCA_034697865.1 Oribatida sp.
CTGTGGGTCCTTTCTAGGATGTTCGTGTCCAGAATACAGTATTTACAAATTGCAACAAAATCAAGGGTCATTAAGGGGGTAGACCGTAAACGACAAATCCTGAAATACCCTCCTCCCCCCCCAGAAATCGAAGCTCTGAGGAACAATTTCGGATTCAGAACTTTGGTACCTTAACCAATCGATTTAACATGCTTGATTTATATAGAATCGTATCATTTGTCGAGTTTCTTCTAACAAGATTTACTAAATTAAATTAAACTGAACTAAATTAAACACTTATAGCAAAAGAAAGGCCTCAATAGCTCAATTGCTTAAGGTGCTCTACTGCTTGCAGGCGAGCAGGTTGGAGAGCATGGGTTCGAATCCCGGTGCTGAAAGTCTATATTATTCTTTATTTTTTGACAAAATTTTTGAAAAAATGACAATTTTATCAAAAGAAAACTATTCTAAACTATAAAACTATTGAAGTAGCGTTTTGTCTGCTCCTGGATTTGAACCCACGCTCTCCTACCGGCTCGCCTGACGGCGAAGCCGGCAGGAGAGCACCTCACCTTAGCCAGCTGAGCTATGGAGAGTATTCACCTAGGAAAAGTGTTAAAACTTCTAATGATACTTATCATAGTGTGAACATCTCTGACAATTGGACACAAAAAACAAAGTTCCCAACACTCGGACACCTCTGAAAACAGCGTCGAAGAGTTTTTCATCAAATAAATTATGATTCTCTCTCTCTCTCTCTCTCTCTCTCTCTCTCTCTCTCTCTCTCTCTCTCTCTCCCTCTCTTTCTCTCTCTCTCTCCCTCTCCCTCTCCCCATTGAACTTATCTCAAAATTATAAATAATTAAGACAAATGAAAGCACCAAAAGTTTTATTCTCTAATAAAACATCAAATGGTTTACAATTTTCTCTATTATTATAACAATCAAAATACCGATCAATGGATAAAAAAAAGAAGAAAACTTATTGAAATCAATTATAAGTTAACACTTATTAACATTTATTGAATATACAGTAGTTTTCATTTTTGGACAATCGATAAGATAAAGTTCGAGACATCACATAAACAAATGGAGGTTTTGTTATACAGTCACCAAAAAAGTGCCAAAAATTACTTGTGATATAAGAAAATCAATTAAATAATAAATAATAGAAGTGAGAAAAGATTTAAATAAATTAATCGGAAAATTAACATGGTAAGTGTATTTAAAACTTATTCATGAACACTTTTAGGTCGGTTTTATACCTCAATATTAAATAAAATTAATGAACGACTAACTCGTTCTACAGTTTAATAACAGTCTAAAAAAGCTTAAAATATAAACGTTTTCTTAACCATTGAATTATAGAAATCACTTTTCAAATGAATTACAAAATAATTGTAAATAATTAAAAGACAGGTGTTTCTCATGTTTCTCTCAGTTATTAAATTAAGACATTTATATCAATTGTTCCAAATTTGAACTTCAAATCTATTGATAACTAATTAAATGTATTAATGAGTGAATGAAAGTACAAATCAAGTTAAGAGTTAAATGTTATTATAGTAATTATTCAACGCTTTTGAGTTCATAATTGAAAACAATAATCAACTTTAATATTAATTAACATAACTATTATAACTAACTCTATGGAAGAGTGCGTTCATCTGCTTTTCGGTGGGAATTATTCTCTTATTTTGTGGGAAATGTTTAGCCTTTAGTTTGGATTTTCCTCAAAGAATATTCTCATAAAACAATCCGTTTTTATTGCTTGGATTTTAGGAACATTTGCTTTAGTTTTTTAAGTATTTGTTTAGGTTTTCTTTCAATATGAAAATTGCAGACATTTTGCACTAAAATTGTTTAAAACAGAGAAATGTGAAAGCTCAGAATAAATACGAATGTTCATAAATGAACAAGAACTAAATTGAATTCAAACTGATCAGTGAAATTACATTAAGTGACAAACAGTGTTCACTAGTCTGCCCTCAGCTTTTAAAGGAAAATTATCAAGATATCCAAATTTAGGACCAAATACTTAATGTAATTGAAAATAATTCTCATAAATCTCTGAATCGAATCAAATGAAAACATTTGAAAATCTAATAATTAATTAAATTTAACGACTTTTTGACGCTTTGTTTAAACAAATAATTGATATTAACTTCAAAAACAAATTTACAAACTTTCAAAATAATTATACTTTAAATTATGAACACAAGAGCTGAGAGACAATTGAAAAATTGGTGAAAAAATCAAATAATTAAAAACAATTAAAATAACTTGAATATAATTTTGTAATAATAATAATAATAAAATTAATATTCTTATTGTACACACAATTAAGGAGTGAATCACAGCTAATGAATGGATTATTAATATAATCGAAGAAATGGCATAAAATTTATATTTAAATTATAAATAATGTTATATTAATTTCATTCATACTTTACATTCTGGCAAAGATTTATTGATATCATTGGAAGCAGTCGAGAGCTCCCGTTCTGCGGTTGTGCACGACTTACTCAAGTGGTCATCGGCTGTCGACACAATGGTCTGACTGACCATTGACATTGGTGTGGGCGATCGAATATTGTTTTGAGGTTCTGGTGTGACTCCAGATCTTATACCTGTGCTGATGGCCAAAGCATTACGTATTGTACTATTTGTGACATATTTAGTCAAATCATTTGAGGAATTGATGGATAGCGGAGATGATTGTGAGTCCTCGACGTCGTCATCGATGTGAATACTTTCTTCGTCGTCAACGCAGTCCAGCTCTTCCTCTTCGTCTTCATAACCGTTGAGAGACCCGTTCTCATGATATCCGTTGCCGTTAGAAATGGGAGATTCCTTACCGTTGAGAACATAATCAGAATAATTGCCGTTAGAAAAAGCAGAACTGCTTCGAGTGATTTCCATATCAATGAATTCCGAGTGAACGGCATTTGGCTGACAGGACGTTGTTTTCCAGTGTGTCCTTAAACCACTGGCGCTTATATACTTTTTATTACATGTTTGACAAGTATATGGTCTCTCATTTGTGTGGAGCCTTTTATGGAGTTTCAAGTGAACGAATTGTGTGAATTTTGCCGGACATAAGTCACAGGCGTACGGCTTCTGACCCGAATGTAGGCGCAAATGTGTCTTCAAATTGCTGGTTGAACTGAATCTCTTTTTGCATACATCGCACTGGTGAGGCTTCTCTCCCGTATGAACCAAATGATGCTTTTGAAGGTGTGCTAACTGTGTGAAACTCTTGGAACAGGTGCCACACTTGAATGGACGCTCACCCGAATGAGTTCTCAAATGAACCTTAAGGTTAGACAATTGACCGAAAGTTTTGTAGCAAACATTGCACTCGTAATGCATTTTTCCGTCCTTTTTCTTTAAAGGATACGGCAGTGACCGGTAACCTCGATTAGAGCCGCCCGGTGAATATGGGCCGCTCCCTGATATCGATGCAATGCTCGAAGGGGGTGATGGAGTGCCATTTGATCGGGCATCTCTGGCATACGGGCTTTTTGGGTCCATTCCCGGTGGAGATCGTTGCAAAAGAGAGTGTGCAGTCGGGTACTCAATGCCCAGGGGAATTTTCGGGTGATGAAAATGAGAAGCACCATTAGGTCGGCCGTTTAAATGATGATGAGTTGGGTGTACAGACTCCGGAGGACTTGGATGGAGACCAGCTGCATGTGTCATCGCAGAGTAAGCATACATATTGAAATGGCCCGGACTGAACAGAGGGGTCATACCGTTCACATATAAATAATTGTTAGAGTTTGGTCCCATTGGATTGTAGCCGGCATTTGAAGGACTGGAACCACCAGCTGAAGTGACCACATTCAAAGAGTGACTCTTATCGGTTGAATCGGGGCTGTGCATTTCAGGACTGTGGCCGCTAACAAATCGGCCAAAATGTTTCTTATGTGGATAAATCACACTGTTTTCTGGAGCGGATCTCCCAGTGGGACTACCGTTCAAAGAGTTATGATGGCCGCTATGGGATACGCCATTTATTTGGTTATCGCCATTCAGTTTATTACTGTCTCCGTTAATGATAACTCTGACGGGTTCTTTAACGCCATTCATTTTGGTGGTGGTATACGCCGTCGAACTGATGCCATTAGCGGACGTCACTGCTATCTGAATGGCTGCGGCCACTCTTTCCGCGTGTAAGCGCTGAATCAACAGATTTTCTAATATTCCGGTCGACCCATTGTTAGACTGAGATTTAGGACTCGTGCTATTGCTTCCATTTGTTATCCTCTGAAGCATACCTTCAGGAAGTGCTGAAAAAGCAGACTCACTAGACTTTGGAGAACTGTTAGGAGAACAGTTTGGCGCTGCTCCACCAGCTCTAACTTTCAAACTCTCCGGCAAATTGTCTTCAGCGTTAAATTTAGGACTCGTGGCATAGGTCGGACTGGAGGGGGCGGCCACCGAATAGTGTTTTTCTGTATCTTTTGACTTTTTGTTTGTATCGACGACTAACTCTCTTTCGCTGTCATCAGCACTAATACTCCGTTTACCATTGGGAGGACTGCCTGAAGTTCTATAGTGGTAGGCTTTGGGCATCTTTATCTTAACCATTCGGAACTCGTTATCATTATTGTAATGACTTTTGTCTTCGATCTAAAATTAGAGAAGTGTTAATATATTTGGATCGCAGAACAAATAACTAATTAAGAATGAGAAGGTGTAGGAGGGGATAGACGTACTTCTTTTGTCTGTGCTTTGATCTTCTCCTTTTCTTTATCCACTGATTTCTTAGGTTTTACTGCTCTAAGATCGAGGACGTAGTTGTCTACATCACTGTCAGAACTATCTTCAGGAGGGGTTAAGTGGTCGTCATGAAAGCCATTACTATGATAGCCCTCATCGCTTCTCGTACTGCCTTCAGTGGGAGTGAGTCGAGTACTACCCACAAAGTATTCCTTAGTTTCGGGACTCAACTGTTGCCCTAAAATATAAACCAAAAATATTTAGTAAAAGCATTGAATTAGTTTAAGAATATGTTAAAAGACTTCATACTTATTCTTATAAGCATTTGTTCGCCGGTCAGCGGATAATTGAGTCTTTGGGCGAATTCTTTGCAGTACCAAACCAACAACTCCTGGTTCGGGAGTACAGGTTTGATAGTGTAGAAGAAGATGTTTTGTTTGACCTGGCACGCCACCAGGTTTTGACTTTGGTTCGAATACGCCGGATTGACGTAACGCATCCAATTGGCTTTGGATGCGTCGAAGCCGTCGATATAATGGTAACTGTCGGCTCCCGTATAGACTCTCCAAAAGTATTTTCTGTTCGCATCTTTGGGCACGTCGTCCTTGTCGTATATGTCGCCCACCAATGGGCCAAAGCGTGTGCCTCTTGGAATGTAATCTGTGCTCCAAACCCCAAGTACCTATTACAAAATATTTTTACATTTAATAATTTAATAATCAAGTGTATATTGATTAAAACAGTTTTAGATGAGCTCAGTTTTTTGTCCAGGGGTTACCAAGCGACTTTAGGGATATCTAGGAGTAGCTATTTTTTAAAACGGAAAACCCTCAAAAAATTGGTCGCCTGGGAGAAGTTTTTGATCAATTCCTTCGGCTTTAGTGACCCCTGTCTTAGTTCAATGTTTATGTCTTTAAGTAAATGGAATTATTATCTAAATTTAAAGGCGCATATGAGGGCTTATATTTTAATTAAATTGTGCCTGAATTTGCCAAGGTGGTAGTTTACTTTGCGTGTCAATGTTTTATGTCTCGAAATAATGTTGTGCTCTTGGTCTCAATATTGTAAAGAATAAAATTGGTGCTAGAAATATCTATACCTATTGAACTTTGGACACTGTCTGCTAACCTTCACATTGCACTAAAATATAGAAAACCAGACGCTCTGCTCTGTTATCGCGATAACAAAAAATTCTCTTTATATACTGTTTTCGTGTATTTTGAAATCACTCTTACTATTAATTATCTATGTTTTGTCACAATTGATAACAAGAGGCCTATTCTTAAAACAAAGTCAGCTCGAATGTGAACAAGTTCTTTCTTATATCGTTGAGTTCGCTTTGTTATAGTTTTTAACTTGAAACTTACTCATCTTCACCTAGACGAAAGAGCAAAGCTTTCAAAGTCCAGTGCAATGTGATTTATAACTAGACAAACAATAACTTAGATTCTAATAACAAGCTTGTAAGTCTTATCAGGGTCAGATCAAAACCCTCAAATAAAAATCTGATGAGACGACTTAGACCCCCCCCTTATTTTCGGTTTTTTTGACGTCGAAACTTAATTTAAACAGAATTTAGCTAAATTAACTGGATTAAGGACACCCGACTTAAAAATGCCATGGACACAGTTTTCTTTCTTACCACCTAGAGATTTATGCCCAAATTTGGACCCACTGGAAAGGAAAAGCTCTGTGATACATGTCTTAGAGATTGATAGTAAAAAATAAGTAACACAGAGAACAGTAATGTTTCTTTACTCCAAATTAGTTATTGGGTCAAGTTTAATCAAAAGCATATAATAAGTATTTGTGTTTGATCATTGTTAAAGTTATAGTTTGAATAAATGAATAATTAAAGCATAATGGTAAGAAAAGGGTTTGTATTAATACTTACATCGCTGAGTGTTTGTGATGGCTTTAGAATTAAATTTCGAGGCAGACTGGCCTCTGCTCTATTGTTAGCACTGGTATGAGTTGTATCATCACATGCTTGATCTGGTACCAAGTAAACAGCTAATTGGTCAAAGTCTTCTTCGGCAATTGAGCTTAAGTCCCAGACTCCATCTTCCATCCTCTGGAACTTCATAGAAATACATTTAATTAACATTTAATGAATTTGATGTTTGTCTCAAATGAGTGTTTAGAGAGTTTGAGTCAAAACATTTGTCGAATCAAATCATAAGTTGTTTTCAATGTTGTCTACAATTTAGTTCTGATTATAATTTAAACACTTTTCAGCTAAAAAGAGTATTAGTGTCTCTGTAATCGTAGCAAAAGGTGAAGGTAAAGTGCCAGCACAAGTGCAATCACTATCATCATGAACACAGTTTCAGTATTCAAATGCGTTAAAATAGACTTAAAGGGATCACCAGTGTATCTATAGTGTTAGAGACACCACTTGAAATGATAGACTGAACATGTAGAAAAATAACATTATTAAACTACAAATGCTATAATAAATATAGAAATGAAAAAATCCCTTTTATTGTGGGAATCATATTTTGACTCTTTGGTGACTCCCTCTTCACATAAAACTACATTTTTCTTCATTTAACTATTGATATGAGAATGTTATCGGTCGCAGACCTTTATTTATAGCAATATAGCCAATAGATGAGCAGTAGATGATATTGGAGGGCATTCCAGTCACTCAACATTTGATAATTAAATGATTGGTCATAAAACACAAATAACAGTTTTAATCGAAAACTATTTCGAAGACCAAGAGTTAATACATATAACTGTTATATAATAGTAGTAAATGGAATATTATCACATAGAAAGCAATTTCAAGGTAAAATTAGGTTAGTAGCCCAGCACAAGCACCCGAGACGTGATGTTTATGACTATATGTTGTGCTCTCAGAAAAAAGTGATTTTTTAATCCGATAAATAAGAGCCTCAATATTAGTGAGAACTAAATAGAGAAGTACTCGAGCTTAAACTCGCCGATCTTAACATGAATTATACCACTGTGAAGGAAATTTTGTGAGCAAATCTTAAAGCTTATATATCGGCATATCAGCAAAAGAAATAACGAGTTCAAATTTGAAAAAAGTAGCATGATTTTAAAGAAGAAATTCGTTCTTTAATAAGCAATAAATATCAAATAGTCAAGTTATAATTAGAATTAGAATAATTCAAGATCCAAATAAAATCAAACCGTGAAATAGTGTTCGAGTTTAATAAAATATTTGCTATGAAAAACAATTGAATATCGAGATTTTAAATTTGAATATTATAACTTTTTATCGTTTTGTTTGTTCAAGTACTAATTTCTTATTTCAAATTTGAACCCATTATTTCGGAATTTAAGAATGGTCATCTCACGATCAATTTTCGGTTTCTGGATCCCTCACAAAAATAACATAATTTCCTTCAAAAATGGTATTTCATATTAAACTTAAACATGATCCGCAAGTTTAAGTTTGAGTACTTCCACATTAAGTGCTAAAGGACAGACACAAACGCGTATAACCAGTACTTAAGGAACTGGAGTTGGAGCTCCTAAAAAGCTTTTGGTTTTTGGCCACTATTTTTTAACTCTAACACAAATCAAAAGTCAAACATAAAACTAAATTTCATATAAACGTTAATTATATGAAAAGAGAAAAATATTTGAACTAAATTTAAAACTTTTCTCAACAGTTAGTCCTCTTTAAAAATGAATTATATAAACGATAAAAAACAGGATTCATGTCTATAAGTAAAGGAATAGTAGTCAGACCGGGCCTTAACACAATTATTGTGAGCCATTGGAAAGGCTATTGCAAAAAAAAGTTGTCGGAGTAAAATGAGTTCAATTGCATGCAATCAGTGTTTGAAATGATGTCAAAAGCGAAATAATAACGGTTTCACTGATTTGGGGCCATAATATATAGCGAGGTAACCATATCTTTGAAGCTTTGGCACTGACATTGAGAAAGTACTGCCTTGAACTTGAAAAAAGCAACAGTAATCATATCATATATTTATGAAAACCTTTCTTCTCTTATCTGATTTTCATATCTCAATATAGCTATTGAATCCTTTGCTTTTGAACTAATGATTGCATTTGGACTATAAGCCTACTATTCTGTGCATTTGTGTAACTATTTTATTATACATATGTATACCGACTCCTGTTATACCTGAGATAAAAGGGGTTTAACTTGAAATCGTTATTACATATTTATTAATAAATATTAAATAATTCAATAATTGAACAGAAGATTTAAATTATTTAGAATTGAGCATGGTCCTATTGGAAGAGATTCTTATTTTTAGTCTCTTTTAACTTTTGTTCAAATGAAAACAAAACTCTTTAACGAAGTGTTCAAAGTTTAGTTGGATTTCATATTTAATATTTACTTAAGATTTTCACATCGAGTGAATCATTTTGTGGTAGGTTAAAGTTCAAAACTATCAATGGCTTAATGAGCGTCGATTCCCAAATAAACTATCAAAATTAGGGGTATCTTAATTATTTTCATTAAAATGTTGTTAAATCTAAAAATTATGAGAAATTGTTTATAAAAAAGACCGAAGAGATTGGAGTGAAATTTTGATAACACATAAAGGATAAAGGATTAATGAATTGACGCAGAGCTTAGTCAACAACAAAAGTCTTTCGACACATTAATTGAGAAAAGATTTAAAATCAAAATTAAATTCTTTCATCGAAAACGAAAAGAGAAAAAAAGAGAAAATCAATACAATTATAAAGCAAAGTATGAAAAGGGGCCTTTCAAACGAAGAAAACAACTTTTGAATGAATAAAGTACTTGAAAATTATTAAAAAAGAGCGCTTTTGCGACTTTCAACACAAAGAGACATATTTGACAGCGAATTGTGTACACAATTAACGGTTCCGTTGGCTTTCATGTAATCATTCTATTCGTGTAATATATCGGCAAAAGACATCATTTAATTCCCAAAAGAATTGAGAACAAACAGCCATACAAATAGATAGGAGCGGTATATTAAAAGTTCATTTTATTATATAAGTGTCAAAAGCGCTTATAAAGTGCAAGTTGTCTTCAAATTGAAGGGACACAGTGTGCGGCCCCTCTCAATAGGATTTCGTTGCTACTAATACTCTGGTGACAAAAAATACAGCTCTTTTTAGGGTACGCTTCACTTTCCAATTTGTATGGAAAACCAATTTATACAAAGTGTTGACTTATTTGTTGTTTGAATATAAACTCTAAGAGATCTGAATGTAGTTTTTGATAAAAAAAAGTTAAGCGTTTCTGATATAAAGATCTTCAATAGGTTGTGTGTCATTCCTTTTGTCAGTATATGAATACATAGGAGAAAAGTTCTATAAATCTGATCGGATTTAAAAGAGTTACAAAACCTATCCTCCATTTGATTAGTTGAGTTTTGGTGAAAAATTGTGAAAACACTATCAGTTGCATAGAAGCTATTATACATAGATATGTTGAAGTCTCGCATATTTCGGTTCTCTATTCATTCATTGAGTGCATTGCAGAGAAGCGCTCTTTAATGCGTTTAAATTTGTGCACACTCTTTTCAACCGAGTATTAGCTGTTGAAAGACCTCGAGTAACACTCTCTCCCTGCAGTGTATGTCTGATCAAATTCAATTGATTTTAAGTTATACAAGTTGTATAAAAGTTATATTAAAGTGAATTTTAGAGCTTTTCTCGCATCAGACTTACAGAGAGCACTCACTGATGGTCCGGCCCTCACAATGAAAAGCAGCACTTTATCAGTGCTGTCGACTCTAAATTATTGCGCTGTTTATCAAAAAGATCTGTTGAAGCGAAAAATTTTGCTCTGAGACACACAACTCGACTCAATTCACAAATATTGTACTTTTGATAAATGAATAGAAAACGGAACGAATAGAAACGATTCCATACTTTCTTTCGAATAATATTCAACTCATTTATAGTCTTTCTATACACAAAACTCTTAATTCAAAATGGTCAAGTTCAATTGTCTATACTATAGAAC
>JAQGAR010001079.1:0-10649 GCA_034697865.1 Oribatida sp.
AAAATGCCCTTGGTTCTTAAATCACAAACGATGAAGTGGACAACCATAGTGCTCACATCTGTTAGT
Source organism: Oribatida sp. (assembly GCA_034697865.1). Taxonomy (NCBI): domain Eukaryota; kingdom Metazoa; phylum Arthropoda; class Arachnida; order Sarcoptiformes; species Oribatida sp. Next base: position 67 of record JAQGAR010001079.1, read on the forward strand.
CTGAGCACAATTGTCGGCTTCGAGTTAATATACTTTCAATACTGCGACACATATTTACAATTGATTCCAATCAAACTATCGGTGCAGAGGGCGGCCGATATTATGTCAATGATGTCCACCACTTATACGATCGCCAAACTCGTGTCCACACTGATTGCCATCAAAGTAAAGGCTGAGATTATGATTATCTATCACTTTGTGATTCTGTGCATTGCAATGTCTCTCATGTACTTTGGCAACAATTCTGAATTAATGTTATGGATAGGAAGTGGATTAACAGGTACGGTTTTATTTTTCAAATTACATAGGTTTGTTCTTATTTAACTCTGTTCTTGTTAAAGGAATCGGATTCTCTGCCATATGGCCGGCATATTTTTCATTTGCTGAGGAGTACATAGGACTAACAAATGTCATTTCATCAATATTCGCATTCTCTTCAAACATTTTGCCCATGGTAACTCCATTTATCATTGGTCCCTTCATCGAACAGCACCCTGATATTTTTATCATTACCGATTTTGCTTATTTTTCAACGACAATAGTTTTGTTCGTTATAATTTTGTTTATAGCTAAACGAAATAGACAATCGCATGATACCACTATACATGTATATAAAGTTGATGCATAGGTAGACCTTGACATTTGGAGGACAAATTAGGACAGACAAAAATATGAGTCAAACTTTTATGTTAAAAATATTTCCATTGGACTAAATGATTCTTTTGGCATAAAAGTTAGGCTCATTTTTTTACTGTCCCAAAAGCTGCGGTAATGGTATCAAATCTCTGGTTTTTCATAGGTAATAATGTAAATATACAAGGCCATCTAAAACTGTAAAATATTTCGGTATTTCTAATAAATTTTTGTATTGTTTATAAAATAACTATCAAATGACATATTTGGACTAGTAAAAATAACATATGTTCCATCAACTTTTTACAATAAACCTTCGCTTGAAATGTAAAAATTTAAATAAACAATAGTTTAACTGAAAAACATTTTTGTCAAAATTAATAATCTATGATAGATTCTATGGTATTTCTGGTTTTCATTTTACTTCATTATTAGTTTGAACTTGCTGTTCATGTTATGTTAGCTTAATCAAGAAGATGGGTGCTTTCTGTAACAACATCAAGAGCATTGACTATGATACTTTTGACAATAAGGACAACAATGATGCGGTCAAACAAAAAACAAAATTTTACTCATTACCACATAAATGTATTTACACCCTCATTCTTGTGGTTGGATATCTGGTCAACGTAAATAATTTTGGTCGATACTTTGCTTATTATTATTATTTTTCAAATATTTGTTAACAGCCCATGGCAACATCAATCCTCTCGCCAATAATTGTAGACTTGAAGTATATGTTTCGAACGTCCATCGCTACTGTTTCCTATGTAAATACTTTTCTTGGAATCGGATTCCTTATCGGAACCCTATGTGAGAAAATCAATATTTCTGGGTAATCCAAGAAAGTGTCTAAAATATCAACTCTTCTTTGTAATTTCTCTTTAATTATAATTTAAAAATTTAAAAAGTCTCTTCTTTAAAATGTTTGCTTATCTTGATCCTTTCTAGCATTTATTAGAAAGAAGGAATTTATCTAAAAGGCTTTTTAAATCACTAGATGGACACTGCCCAGCACAGGTCATTCTTAAGTTTGATATGATGAAATTCTTTTTATTTCACAATTAGTTGGGTTTGGCCTCAAATATGTGGACAGACATAACCTGTTTATATTGATCACATTGATCCAGACCATAAGCTTTGCAGTGATTCCTTTAATGCCAGAGCTCTGGCTCTTATTTTTAGGCATTCTTGTCTTAAGAATAGGAATAGGTATCTTTGAGTGCGGTTCCTATGTTTGGATGATCTCATTGTGGAAACAACACTATTATGCGGTCAATCATTTCGCGCACTTCATGTTTAGTTTCGGAATAATGTTAGGACCCATTTTTGACAGCCCTTATGTTATGGGCGATGTCACAAAGTTTAACCCGGACCAAACTTCATTGAATGAAACAGAACGGGATCAAATTAACTATGCAATTGATAGGAGAGGTAAACTTGCTATACCATTCCTCATAACCGCTGCTATCAGTGCTATAAGTAAGTTAAACAAATATCAGGTTTATAAATTTAACTATATTGGTCATTTAGTGCCAATCGGACTGATTGTCATGTGGTTTGTTAATAAATATCAGCTTTATCAAGATCCAATTAAGTCCTGTGAAAATGAGACTGATATATTGGAAAGTCGAGAAGAAGTAAGCACATTTACAAAGTATGTCCTAGTTGGTGTGATAGCAATGAGCCTCTGTAACCAATGTACTTTGGAAAATGGTCACGTGGCATATGCCCCAACCTTTTTTCAATATATTCCCCTTGGAATAAGTGCTAAAAGAGGAGCAGAAATATTGACAGTGTTTTCGGGCTGTCATGCAATCGGACGGTTGCTCTCAATATTTGAATCAATTAAAGTGAGCGCAACTAATATGATCATGATTCATACTGCTTTGGCCTATTTTGCCCAGTTCATAATTTTCTTTGGCCAAAATTCTGAGAACCTAATATTGATTGGAAATATTTTGCTGGGTAATTTTATATGATCAAGTATCATATTAATTTTAAGAGTTTTGTTGGACTAGGTCTTGGCTTTTCTTCGCTGCAAACATCATATTTCAATTTAACAGAAGAATATCTCAAATTAACCGAATCAATCACATCTTTATTCCTATTAACATCAAATATCATGGTCATTATCTTGCCAGTTTTGATCGGACCGTTGATAGATAAGTTACCACAAATATTTCTATACGTGGAATTCTCAATGCAGACAGTTAATATAATCTTGTTCATATTCATTCTCTTTGTAATCAAAAAATAAAAATCTATAATCCCTTGATTGTTATTAAATTTTCGAATGGAATATTCAAATAAACTAGCTTGAAACTATTCAAAAGTTAAATTATTCAAATTTAAATAAAGCAAAATTTAATTATAATTCAATTTTATTCTATTTTGTCTTAAATTTATTTATAATTAAGAGAATTACCAAGAATATAATGAAAGTCAAAATTAAACAGGTAAATTCCAAATAGAGCAAGGCTTGAGGTGTTTCTTCAATGAGGGGTCCCATTAAGAAAGGGGTTAACACTATAATGAATTGAGAGCTAAATAGCAATATCGATGTGATTTTATCCGTCAACTTTATGTAATATTCAGCCAGGGATATATAAGAGGACCAGAGGCCGGAACAGCCGAGACCTAAACGATAATAAAATAAACATTCGTTTATATACTAGCAAGCATGTTTTTGTAAAGGTTACCGATAAATACATTTGCAATCCATATGAAAGTAATTGAGTTTTGGCCGAAGTATGAGAACACCATTGAAAGGGTAAGTATTACCAAATGGTAACCAATCATAATCTCAGTCTTTATTTTGATTGCAATAAATACGGCGAGGAGTCGGCCCACTGTGAAGGACGTAGACATCACTGATAGTATCTCCGCTGCTTTCGATGCTGTTATACCGATGGGAAGATACTGATAGTAAGTCGAACTGTAGAACATGTGACCTAGGATCAATCCGTTGAAACAGTTTATGCTAAGTCCTATCAAGACCACCAAAGTAATTCTGAACCAAGGTTTTTGTCTTATTTTTTCAACTGCATTTTCATTATAATCTAGAGCAGTCTTTTCACTATCATGTTCGTATTTTGAGATGAAGTACATGATGAACAGCGCAAGAGGAACTACATGAATATAAAATAATTTAATAATGTGTTGTGTATTCTCCAATTTTTAAGCTATCATAATTTTTTTTGGATAAATGTTGATATGTTTAGTTGTCATTCTCTTCAACTATTTTTTTTATATCAATTGAATAAAATAATAACCTGTTCAATTTTAACAAACCTGCCGTTGTAATAGAGCCAGCAATTGAATAAGGTATGATTAGTTGGGTCTTTCGGTCTAACGTATAATTGATTTCGTCATTTGATGAATAATTCATTGATAGATAAGTTACGTATTCAGAATATTCTGGGTTTTTTGTGACGTCACCCAAAATGAAAGCTTTCATCAGAAGCGGAGCCAAAATGTTCCCCAAACCGAACATCATTTGAGTCGAGTGCAGGACTGGAGAATAGTGTTTTTTCCACATTTGAATTATCCATAAATAGCTACCGGAGTCGAACCCGCCACTACCCATATTGGCCAAAAATGCGCTGGCATACAACATCCACAAGTTTGGACAAATTGGCATAATTGTCAAGAAAACGCCCATGATTAAGGTCATTACAATAGATGTCCATTGTCTATTCAGGTAATTATAGAGGAATCCCACTATACAGTATATAAAATAATATATGAGTTTATATCATGGCTAATTACTGAAATACATACACATTGATCCACAAACATATCCCAGACTTATAAATGTATTGACATAAGCTGTTGATGTCATCGATGTCTGGAACAGGTATTTCATGTCAACCATTGCAGATGCGAAAAGACTTCCGATGAAAGCCTTTGAAATTCAAAAGCTTTAAAATTACCTTAAAAAGAATCTTGTTAATTCACGTACACTGTTCAAATATTCGACAAGAATGATCAGCGTGTAAACATATCTTGGCCATGACTTTGGCTTTTGCCTCACTGTAACAGGGTTAAATGAAAATAATTCTAAGCCATCAGAGTTTCTGCTCAAAAATTTCACTTGGTATTCATTAACCGGACTATTATTGACAAGCACACTCATTTTAGAATTAATAATCTGACATAATTAAGAAGACTGAATCCATATATAATTATACTAAATTAGGTCAGTTTATTCACATTTTCTAATTGATGGCAAAAAAATAAGATGGAAGGATGTAAACAAAATTAATCTTATTATAAATATTTAATTTAAAGATAATAATACCATATTGATAATATAAAGATGATAATGGTAATTATTAGCATTAACTGTTTATCATCAAATCATTTTAATTTAGGAATTATAAATAATTGATAAAAAATTGTTCAAAATAATATGAAACACTAAATAACATTAAATATTTCATCGTATAAACCAGCATGTCGTTAAATTCGGCAAACGGCAGTATACCCAATCTCATTTTATACCGGCATACGGCTGTTTCCAGGGTAATAAGGTAGTTTTGATCTCGGATCATACAGTCCTCACTTTTATATCTTTTGTCAGCATTAAAATTTTTCCCGAAAACATTTTTCAATTTAAGATGGATCAAGGTAAAAACTTGAATATTGGTTGACGAGCTTATTATATTAACTTGGTAGTACCATGTTGGTACTTGTTAATAAATAAAGTAAAATAAGAATTTATCTTACATTTTTTCATTTCTATCATTTCTTATTTTATACATTGTATAAGTGTTTCTGAAAATCGTAGCTAACAAGGAACTGAGCTTTTTTTAAAACTGAAATAGGCAAAAATATATCATTTTGAAGAGTGTGTCGAGAGGAATGCTGAAAGCTAAAATTTACTTGGTAATTTTTAGACCACTAAATGGCCACTTGAAAGTAGCAAGAAATGTCGTGAAATGAAAGAAGAAATGTAATATTAAGGAAACAAAATGATAAAGGCAAAACAGTCAGGTTTAGATTGAAAGTCATTTAGAAAGTTAAAAACAAAATCAAACAAAACTAATGTTAATATTGTTAATAATGTTAATATGCTTTCAAATAAATGAAACTATGATTTCAGACTGAAATTTTCAGCTCAAGTATTTTATACTTATATTTAAAGCTTTACTAATACAATAAGCATGACCATTGGCAGATAACTTTTATTTGTAACTTGTAAGTTAAAAGAGTACAAACAGTACATACAGAACAATACATGATATAATGATTGAATTTATTTTAATGATAACAAAAAGAGGGATAACAACCAAACCAATTACTTGTTAACACGTTATTGACGTTGAAATAACTCAAGATAACTGAAAGGATCAATTAGTAATTACCACTTTAGATTATCATTCGACTGGCAAGGAGGTTTCTTTAAATTTCAAATAGCTTGATCCATTATGGTATTTAAGTTTTACATCAATCACAATTTAGTCTACAAGGTTATCATTTTTATTTCAATTCCTTGCTTAATTAATTTATATTTACCCTATTTACCCCTTAGTTTTTTCCAAAGAAGGAAGACTGCCAAGGAACTGAATATAGCTTCGATTTTTAATTTACATAGTGATGATCAGGCTAATTTAAAGTTTGGTCTTAATTTCAAAATTTTTTCAAAACTTTTAATAATTAAAATTTTAAAATTTCTCGATAGCTGATACTCGAAGGGTAATTGAATGTAATAATCCACTCTGATCATTCCTGAAATTTTCAATGGAATTTCTTAATATTCTGTAATTTAAAAGATAACAAAATTTCGAGTGACTGATAATGTCGGCTAACTTTTCAATCGAAAGGTATAAAATAAATTTGTGTTCCATCAGATGACTTAGTTTATTATTTTTGTATTGTTTTTGGTGATATGTGAAGTTTAAAATGTCCCAGATATATACTAGAAATTCTATTCGAAATTCTCTGACACATTACGAGAAAAATATTGTGGAAAATATCAAAAATGTTGTCAACGAAAAACAAAGGAAAAACATTGGTGAAAGGTTAAATTTAAAGAAAAACTGGGATAAACTCGTCTACACACTTTGTATTCTGTTTGTTTATCTTCCATATGTAAGTAAATAATGTTAATTAAAATTGATGTTTAATATATTTTGAATGAATTCGAAGGGCCTCACTGGTAATCTCTTCGGCCCATCAATGGTTGACATGAAGTTCTTATACAGCACTTCCACGGCTAATATCAACTATGGAAATACATTCAGCTCAGGAGGCTACATCATTGGATCATTAAGTGAGTTAGCTAGATCATTCCAATTATGACCTGACTTAAATTTGGGTATTTTTAAAGCTGGGTTTTTGTACAAGTACATAAATAGACAGCTATCATTCATTGTAAACGTTGTACTGATGGGAGTGTCGATTGGATCTCAACCTCTCTTTACAAGCCTGTGGCTCTTCTATTTGATGTGCTTTTTGTCTGGGTTTGGTGGTGGTGTGTGGGACAGTGGAAATTGTATGTGGGTGGTCGAGATGTGGAAGGAGAATTCGGCCCCTGTCTTCCAATTGTCGCAAATGATGTACGGATTGGGTTCTATAATAGGACCACTTCTGGTCACACCTTATATTTACGGGGATCTGTCCAATAAGTCCCACACCACTGATGTGACAACCACTGCAACCTTTGTGAGCACTTTACCGACGATTATCAACACAAACACTACTTCTTGTAATAATACCAGCGATGATAACATCAATTATTGTGTGGACCGCTCAATACTTAAGGTGCCATACTTCATTGGCGGTGGAGTTACACTTATAAGTAAGTTGTCATCGGTTTTATTAACTTAAAATCTTCTGATCCCCAAAATCTAAGCAGGTTCCTAGACTTTTAACTTTTAGAAGTTTTTGCTCTAAGCCCCTTGTCTACCTTATTAATTGATTATACAGATTGAGTCTATTACTTTACATATTCTAGAACATTTTTTTTAATCTTGAGATATTTTAGCCCAGCTAAGATCAATTATAATACTTAATTAAATTTGATAGTTCCAATGTTGATGTTGGTCATGTTTTTCATCAAGCGATATCAAATACCCGAAAAACAATCATTGGTGGATAAAAATGAAAATAAGTTAGCAGCTGAATTAACTCAAAATCCACCAACTATGGAAATATCGCCTGGTACCCGTAAACTACTAATTGCTCTGGTAGCTCTCAGCCTAAATTCCTACTCTGGTCTGGAGAGTACTTTCTTCTCCAACTGCTCTACTTATTATCAATATCTTCCAATAAATCTGCCAGCGCCGACCGCTGCTAAAGTGATGGCAGTCATGATATCAACCTTTACCGCGGGGCGGGCAGTGTCTGCATATATATCTAGCAAGTTGAAGGCCGAAGTTATGATCACTTATCACTTGGTCATACTCTTCATATCTTTTGCTTTCCTTTATTTTGGACAGAATTCAATTGCACTTATTTACACTGGTAATGCTATTTTAGGTATGACTAACCAAACTTTTTTTTATCTAGATAGTATAAACTACATAAATCATTAAATCACATAGGTTTTGGCTTTTCAGCAATGTGGCCTTCGTATTTGGCATTTTCCGAGAAATATTTAAGTCTGACTGATAAAGTTACCTCCATATTCTCATTCGTATCAGGGTTCTTTGCCCTGCTCGCACCATTTATAATTGGACCTTTGATTGAAAAACATCCAGAAGTATTTTTATACGTAGAAATTGCACTTTTTGCAATTACTGTTATCTTGTTCATTATGATCATGGTTATTTTAAAAAGATCTCAAAGATATCCAGTATCTTATACTCTTAGCGATTGAGAAATTGTCTAATTTTTTATTAAAACAATAAAAGTATTTTCATTTTCATTAATGATTTAATAAGAATTTTAAAATGTTTTCAACACAACTTCTAAATATTGTAAATTTTATCTTGAACTAGGTCCCCCGAAATTCCCCTTGTTGGCGAAAAATCGAAAAATCCCCAAAATTTCACTTGATATTCATTTACCGTGTTATTATTGACAACCACACTCATTTTAAAATTAATATGCTTACTTAATTAAGAAAACATTTAGAGTTCATAAGAAGGCAATCTGAGTTCATATTTTTATTCTGTGCCAGATTAGTTTATTTACTTTAACTAATCAGTGAAATAATTTTTCAAGCTTTAAGCAAAACTTATCTTATTATAAATATTTAATTTAAAGATGATAATAATTATTAATTTGAAATGTTATTTTAATTTAGAAGGGGGTTTTGATCAAGGGGGTTTGAGGATTTAGACCGAAAATTCCTGAAAACCATTTATTTGAATCATTTTGAAAATCATGAAAAAATTTGTCACTTTATAAATGAATTAAAGGATACCGAGGACAATAGGGGAATTCCTTTGGTTAGAACACAGGTAACCACCCAAATAGATGCAATAGATAAAAAAGGAATTTTTTCAACAAACAATGCATGAAAATACTGATTGAATGTATGATCACAATTAATGATAACAAAAACAGGGATAACAACAAACCAATTACTGGTTCAAAATTTGTTGACATTGAATTAACTCAAGATAACTAACTTGGTCGAATTTTATATCATTATTCGAGGGGCAATGAGATTTCTTAAAATTTCAGGGTGCACCAAAATCCACCTGACTCGATATTTTTTAAACCCTCCTGGATCCACTTCTAGGAAAAAATTGCAGGTCAACTTTTTTGGTAATTCTGGCCCAAATGGCCGCCTGAACAAGATTTTAAGACCTTTAGTTGGGACAGTTTAAATGGATTTAACTAAATTAACTGGATTTTTACCGGATTTAGCGGGAAATTTCGGCCCTGACTTTTCATCTTACCATTAACCTGGCCCCCTAGTATTTTACCTAAAATTTTGGCATCCAACTTTAGCATACCAAACTAATCCAGAATATTTGGTCTAGCAAGAGCTAAAGAGGCGTGTCATGAGCAAGACTTGTCAAGTACGAGAATACAGCTTGGAATTTTAATTTACATAGTGATGATAAGGCTGATTGAGAGTTTTGGCTTAATATCAAAATGGTCAAAATATCTTCTTTTAATAATCAAAATTTCAATATTCTTTGATAGCCCATACTCGAAGGGTAATTGAGTAAAACCATCCCCTCTGATCATCCATGAAATTTTCAATGGAATTTTATAATATTCTGTAGTTTATAAGATAACAAAAAATCGAGTCAATGATAATATCTTCTATCAAATAATATAAAATAAATTTAAGTTTCATCAGATTACTTGATTTATTATTTTTTATATTATTTTGTATTATTTTTGTTGATTCTGAAGTTTAAAATGCCCCAGTTATATATTAGAAAGTCTATTCGAAATTCTCTGACAATTAACGAGAAAAATTTTTTGGAAAATATAAAAAATGTTGTCAACGATAAGCCAAGGAATAACATTATTAAAAGGTTAAATTTAAAGAAAAACTGGGATAAACTCGTCTACACATTTTGTATCTTGTTTGTTTATCTTCCATTTGTAAGTTAACATCAATTAAATTTAATGTTTAATATATTTTGCATGAATTTGAAGGGTCTCACTGCCAATCTCTTCGGTCCATCAATGGTTGACATGAAGTTCTTATACAGAACTTCCACAGCTAAGATCAGCTATGGAAATACATTCAGCTCTACTGGCTACATCATTGGATCATTAAGTGAGTCGCCTAGATCATTCCAATTATGACCTGACTTAAATTTGGGTATTTTTAAAGCTGGGTTTTTGTACAAGTACATAAATAGACAGCTATCATTCATTGTAAACGTTGTGCTGATGGGAGTGTCGATTGCATCACTGCCTCACCTTACAAGCCTATGGCTCTTCTATTTGGTCATTTTTTTGTCTGGGTTTGGTGGTGGTGTGTGGGACAGTGGTAATTCTATGTGGGTGGTCGAAATGTGGAAGGAGAATTC
>JAQGAR010001080.1:0-10648 GCA_034697865.1 Oribatida sp.
ATTAAAGGCACTTAAAGTTCATAATTACATAACTCTCTCATCACTCAAACCGATTGTATCAAAAATGTGCACAAATTGTTATATGTATAGCAAAGGAACGCCACAAACATTTCAATCGAACACAACTAAGAATTTTACTTAAATTAAATAACTTTTACTTAATTTAAATCAAAAATACATTTCTCTAAACATTAATTAATTTTCCACTTAATGTCATTTTCGATGTGAGTGATAGGGAGGGAATGCCAGAGAACATAAACATTTTAAAACCATATTCAAGTTTTAAACAATGAAAACTCGAAACTAAATTAAAAATACTATTAATTAAGTAATGACTAGTAGAGAGTGGAGTGGACTTCAATTCAGAGTATTTCAGTCAATAAATATCATTTGTATGGAAAATAATACCAAATATTATGAATTCCTTGTTTGGAATGTTAGCGAATAAATAGTTTTTAAAAGTTTTAACTCGAATTCAATAGGAATTCATTATTTAAAACTAAAATAATATTTTTATAGATTTGATTCCTTTTGAGTTTAAGTCAAAAGAAAGGGTTGTCCCTAATATCCGTCCAATTGTAACATTAAATAAATATTTCACTCAATTTTAATTCGTTTACTATATTCTTGTTGTTGTTTTTGTTTCCACTCTGCCTTTACGCTCATTCGTTTGAGCTGTCCGTCCCACTGCAGGTCCACAAGTCCTCCCCGTTTTGCGATTTCAGACTTAACCCGATTTGCGAAATCGATGGCACTTTCCGTTTCCTAAAAATAACTCATTATTATTGAGATAATTAGCGGACAATTGATTTACGTGTCGAGTCATCGGAGGTAAATAATAGACGTGACAAACGATGGCCCAACTCGTCATCATTTTTAATAAATAAGACATATAACCATTTTTTGAACTGTTCCAAAAGGGGTCACCAAATCTCGGGTCGTACTAAAAGACAGTGTTTTAATAAAAGGGATGTAACGATTAGTATTAAGTCTCACTTTAACGGCCACTGGAAATACTCGACCCCCGACTTCGAAGGATCCCTTTTTGAACATCATGACAGCAGAGTTATTAATGCAGGTGCCCTCTGGGAATATCAGGATCGGTAACTTATTGGGGTCCTCCACGTGTTCTCTTAATCTTCGAGCGACGAGTTCTCGATCTTTAATTTCGAACCTTTCAAACCAGATGTGTGAAGTGGCTCTCCCCAAAGCCCTTTGGAGAACTCCCAAAAAGCCTCCCTGTCTTTGTCCGACTAAAGCATAGCAGTTATCACAGGCCAAAACCGCCACATCCTATAAATGTCAATTTCAAATATCTTAGTATCAAAAATGACTTCAAATAGGACTTACAATAGGAGAGGTATGGTTAGCGACAGTAATGCCGCCTCCATTTGCCATATTCTGGCGGTCGTGGTATGTAATGATGCCGGAAAATGCCCGGGATAAAATTCGGAAACACATTAAACTGACGTTCCAATAAATATAGCGCTTAAGGGGGCCGTCAGAAATACAACCGATTACTGCTGTGCAGAAAACTAACCAGGACACTCCAATAATCGTGATTATGATTCGAGTCGGCAAAAGAATAAAATATCGTATAAGACATCCAAAACCCCATAAAATAGTTAAACGCATCGAAATGTAGTGATAATTGCGATTCGTTCGCGTCAACAGATTCCAAGACGACAGCTCTGAACACAAATTAATCACTTTTAAAATCAATTATCAAATTTAATAAATCTAGGAATTGATGACCTCTTTGGAGGTCAACATTGGAAGAAATACTCAGACATTCAATCAATTCTCAACTTAATACTAAAATCACTGATTTCGAACCAATCATACAATTAAAGAAAACAGAATTATTGAAGACAGCGAACAATGTTTGATCATATCTTTCCTAAGCTAAAGATAAATCAGATAGAAAACAATGAATACCTTCTGCTGCGAACCTTTTGGTGACCTCGTCGTCGACAATGGCTTCGATACTACTTTTAATGAAAGACATGACATCTGACAAATGAAAGACTTTTTGTTCTTTTTGCCGATCACTTGTCTTGAGTTCCATTTCGTGTTGAGACAAATGGTTGGACTCATTGTCAAAACGATTGCTAAGAAAGAGATCACTATTCGTACCATTTATTTGGTTATACTTTTGAGATTCGGGAAAAATGTCATTTAGTTCTTCACTTTTGAGTTTTTTCTCAGTCTCTGCGGTTTCGATCTTTTTTCGGCCAAACTTTGGTTGATATTAAGTGAAAACAAATTAAAAGACTGTCAAAACCAGTCAATTCCAAAACAAATCAATAAATACCTCAAATATAGTCAGAAGAACATAAATATATAGTTTTCTGAAACCAATGGACAGACCCAAAGAGGCGAAGACCAGAGACACCAAAAGAAAGATTAAAAAGGAAGGAATGAAAGCCCAGAAGTAGTGTTTAATGACTTCATCCATTTTCAGAGTTTATCACTTTATTCGTCTTTCATTCAAAACAATTGACGTTTTTTTTTAAATTATCAGACAATTCATTATTTTTATAAAATGACGATTAAATGATTTGTCATTAATTTCTATGGTTTACAGACAATATTTTCCTCAAACACTGCAATAATACTGAAAACATTGTAATCCAAACAATAAGGGGTTTAACTTAGGATTCATTTCATAGCTTTCGATACTTTTTTTAGTGAAAGTACTGTAAAATAAATGAGTTTTCAAACTTCTTATCGATTCACTCGATTGAAACAATAAATACAATTAAGTTAATAATTAAAGGACTGACTCTTAAATGTTTTATTTTTATAAAATCGTTGAAAAGAATTATAAAAAGAAATCAATTTATTAAATATGAATTAAAAGAGTATCTAATAAGTTATGGGGACTCCCATTGGGGAGTACTCTGGAGTGAAAAGCGCTGACCTCTAGACAGTTGTTATAAATGCAGTCAATAGATGTCAGAGAAAAACATTGTTTCATGTGAATAGTGTTTCCTTTTCCTCTTCGAGTGTTTTGTTGTATAACACGTTTATCACAATTATTGGCAAAAATGCCTCCAAAACAGAAGAAGACAACAACACCGGCGCCGTCAACAGCGGCCCCACCGCCTAAAGCTGCGGCAAAGCCCACAGCTGCAAAGACCGCCGAAAAGCCAGCGGCTAAAGCTCCGGCTAAGGCCGAGAAAAAGGCTGAAAAGCCCAAAACCACGGTCACTCAGACTAAACCGAAGACCACTCAACCGAAATCTTCTGGAAAGGGACAGGCCAATGCGTCCAGAGCAAAGGCAAAAGCTTTGACCACTTCTAAAAAGGTGACGAAAGGCAACTTCCAGAAGAGAAGCCGAAAAATCAGAACAACGGTTCACTTCCACAGACCTCACGTCAAACATTTGCCGCGAAACCCGAAGTACCCGCGAAAGAGTGTTCCGCACAGACCGCGTCTCGACAAGTTCTCTATCATCAAACACCCGCTGACCACTGAGTCTGCGATGAAGAAGATTGAAGACAACAATACTCTTGTTTTCATCGTTAACCTAAAGGCCAATAAACCGCAGATAAAAATGGCGGTCAAGAAGTTGTATGACATCGATGTGGCGAAAGTCAATACTTTGATTCGACCGGACGGTCAGAAAAAGGCTTACGTGAGACTCGCTCCCGATTATGACGCTCTGGACGTCGCCAACAAAATAGGAATCATATAAACTATTATTGTATTAAATTTGGATTTGATTTAATAAAAGCCTTGAAATCAATACTAATTTCTCCTTTTAATTGATTTCTAAATTACATTAATTATAACACAAATTAGTGTTTAATATAATCACTAAATAACTAAAACAAATGTCGAATAAATCTGTGGCCGAAACGGATAACCGACTCATACATTATAGAAGTGTTTACTTCGGATACATTTGGTCGAAATTTGGAGGAATCGGACTATTAGTCTCTTTCGCCAAATAAAGCATTTCCTCTGAAATATTAAATTCAATAAGTTGTTTGATAAATGAACCAAATGGACGGACAAACCTCTATTGGCTCTTGACTTCTCCCGTCTCTGTTCTTCGTCCCAAATGATCTTCTTTTCTCTCAATTGAATTCGATGTGCGGTCTCTTTCTTCTGAAGAGTATCTGAAATCAATTGACAATTAAAATTAAGAGAAGACGAATGAAGAGAAATCAATTACGTTGTCTTCGTATGCCATAAGCGATTCCAACGGCCAGAAGAGACCACCGACAGAACTGTTTAACCAAAGTCAATAATTTTGGATTTAAAAAATCAAATAAACACTTACTCTAATGAAAGGCGAGACATTCAACGGTGCCTTCAATTGAAGTTTAGGCATAACCCACTTCGTGGCCATTTTCACAAACAATTAAATACCCGAAACTCTTATTAAATCTCAACAAAAATATTATTGACTTCAATGCAGAGCCTATGAGTCTATCGGTCGGGACTTTCACTAAATAACCTTTTGTTGAGCTCAATGTCAAACTCAAATCTATTCGAGATTTTTATCATATAATATAATTCATATAATCGGTTAATTTCTAAGAAATTGAGAGATTAATAAAATTATTGTCTGAATTACTCCAAAAATTATTAAAATTAATGGCCACTGATTTTAATCTATTTTTAGTGAGTTTAATAAAAATTTGTAAAAATGACAAAATTTATTGAAGTTGAATCGATATAATGTAATGAGAAATCGGTCCCTAACTTTGTCTGTTTTGCCGAAACCAGATTTAAATAAATTTGGTGTAAAAGTCTCTCAAAAGTGTCTCGGCTTAAGTGATGCCAACCATTATATTATTAGACGTTTCTCTTTCAATGTGTCGAATGGTGTCATTGAATGATAACCAAAGTGATATTCAAAATGGACAAAGTTGTCAACAGAGCCAACTAAAGAACTTAGCGATTCACGGCTTAAACTCACTGCTTGACTATGTGTCACAAAATGCAAAACTCGAGTTTACATCACTTATGGTATTCTCGAGTTTGTGGCAAATCGTTACGAAATTCAGCCGAGATTTCGATCAGATAAAGGAAGCGCTTCAAAACATAGAACTGTTCGACAAAACCAAATTCATTAATGGTTTGCGAGGCGTAAAAAATATGGTAATCGAAGAGTGGGGTTCAGAAATGTCGTGTCAGGTCATTGTCGTGACTGATGGCAGCGCCACAATTAACGCTCATCTCATGGACTGTTCCAATGGCAATAGAGCTGATGAATTGCCTGATGAAGATACTGATGAACTGAATTGGTCGCTACCCTTTCCCTTCCCGTCTAAGCTACATGTGGTGTGTTTAACCACTTTAAACGACCCCTCCTTTCAGACATCTCTTCCTTTTTTCAGAAAATTAATTGAATTAAACTCTGGAAATAGTATTCGGGAACCGATTGCTGTCAATCAAATGTATTCGGGCGGACAGATATGGGTTCCCGAAGGATCTAATCTATCGTTTAAATCCATACAAAACCTGTTCACAAAATTGGCGGAAACTAATTACAAGCCATTTAAGGGTCGACTGCATTGTGGAATGTTGTCCTCACCCATCGCTTTGTATCCAAAACTTGAAAATTACACTCAAATTAATGACTTCGAGACTATTAGAGCCGAAACTTCTAATGATATTACAATTTGTGGGTTTATGGAGATATCTGAGGTGTCGAGTCCTGCCGTCCACTCTCGACATCTTGTGATTCCAATGCAAGAATCAAAAGAAGAGGTCAAAAAATATGTGTCGGTTATGGTTTCCAATCCAAACAATGCTTCCGATTTGGGTTCTTTCGATATGGACGATGTTTTAACCTCCATGTGCTCGGATGAGGGCCGACAACCATCTTTCTGTGTTTTACTTCATGGAAGCCTTAAAGTTGAAGGAATGGTGGCTATTTGTCAAGTGGGAACACCAGATTGGTACGGAATGTTGTATTCTTGGGCTGACAGCAAAAAGAAGTCAAATCTAATGCTTTCAACTTTCAAATGTGACACAAATACGATTCCATGGGTGGGCGATCTCAAGACATTAGGCTTTCCATCCCTTAGTATTCCAAAAACAGTAGAAGAAATGAATCGAATCAGTATTAAGAAGAGCTTCAGTCAGGGATGTGTTGTTTGGCTAAAACAATCTTCTCTTCAGTCAGACATTCAAAAAATCTTAAGACACGCCCGAAAACTGCCCGAAAAGACTATTCATTTCTATAAAGAACTCAATCGTTTGAGAAGAGCTGCCCTTTCGTTTGGTTTTTACGGTCTCATTGAAGGGTTGGCCAGTATTTTGGAGAGAGAGTGTCGAATGCTCCCCGGATCAGCACATCCTGAGGCGGCTCTACAGTTGACTCATGCGGTTAATTGCTTGAGACAACCCCGGGATCCCAACTCATATAATCATCTAATTAGTCCTCTGGAGACCAAATTCACCGCTTAAAGCACTCAATTGATTCTCATTTTATGTAAAATAATTATTTCAAACATTTTTTAATTTGATTACAATTTGAACCCAATTTAAGCACACATTCAATCGATAAGAATAAAGCAATTTCTTTATTTACTTCTTTTAAAAATTATTCCTATAATACAGGTTTTACTAATAGAGGAGGGCTTCAGACAAACCTTACCTGACTCGAATTCGCCAACAAAATAGTATAGGGCTCCCAAAATGTTCGTCAAAATTGATTAAGTTGAGTTAGATCTAACCATAATATTAGGAATGCTAATGAGGGAGAGTTGTTTTTTAGTTAGGTATATCCCAGGACTCAGATCGCAAAAATAAGTTTTGCCGGCATTGAAAATAAGTCCCAAAGATGTTCCAATTATTTAGGGCCAAACTCATCGACATTAAGCGACAATTTTTCGAACGTTAGAAAAATTTAAGGTTTTTTTATTTTTGCCTGGTTAATTTTTGAAAAATAAGAATGCTAATTTCTATTTTGTATTATTGTTAACTCTAAAGTTAAAAACTATAAATATATACATATATATAAACTCATATATATATATACAAACCCAAATATAAAATTGATTTAAAATAACACAATTTAAGTAAGCACAACTGCGATATTGAATATTGTTATTAAATATTAATGATATAATATTAATGATAATGATATTAATATTTAATAACAATATTCAATAATTTGGACAATATATTGTTTGTTATATTTTGAGATATACTCAAATTCTAAATTACTAATTAAAAAGAAGAATGAGAAAGTAATTCAAAAAAATGTTTTTTGTGTAGATTGATAGTAAAACTCCATAGTTGAAAAAAATTTCATTCAAAAATTCCAACAATAAAATTGAGATAATTTGGCTGAAATAATTTGTATAAAAATGAAAAAATTTAAAATTGAGAATAATAGGGGGAAATTTTTAGAAATAAGTAACAACGATTTTATCGAAAAACTAAAAAGTTTTATATTTTAAAATTTTAGTCTAATTAAGCTTGCTTTATTTATTTATTTTTTGTAAAAACATTCTCAAAAATTCAGAATATGCATAAAATAACTTTCGAAATTTAACTTTTTCCATGACAACATATTTTTTTTTAAAATTTCTAATGTGAAAAATATTATTTTGTGAAAAAGTTTTGGTAATTTTATGTATAAAGGCTCAAAAGTTATGAACACCCTTTTTCCGAACTTTGAGGACACATAGCCGTTAAAATTTATAAGTTATCTGATTTTTAATTCGATTATTCTGTATTCCCTTCAACATAGAATCGAATTGTATCATTCACTTGGATTCAAGGATTTTGAATTTGGATCCACTTCTCGCACTGATTTTTTTACATTGTTTTCTATGGAAAACTAAGCCCAAGTTTAAACTTTAATAACGAATTTACCATGACGAATTTACTAAAATTTCTTTTTTCATTATATTGTTCAATTATCTGAGTATTATATTGCCAAGTTTCAAATTCAAATTCCACTGGGAACTTCATTAAATTGTTGGCTGAAAAATTCTCCCATCATTAGAGAACCACTGTAGAATCTCATAATTCCATTATTATTCATTGTACTTGCTATAATGAGATTTAGATATTAAATCAGTGATAATTCATTTTGTTTTACTCTAATCAACTTAAATTCTGCTTGGTATTGTATATATCGCCATTATACATGTACATTCTCTGTATATAATATCGGTGTCAAATATTTAAGAACATGATATCTTCTTATTGGTTGAGATATAGGAGTCCTGACGTCTTTAAATGTTTTTTATTTGTTTCAGATTCTATTGAAATGATTCAGTGATTCTCGACAGACAATAGTTTTGAAGCAGCAAATTACCGGTTTTCTGCTATCAGGGATGGACACACTTTTAAACTCTAGGACTGGGAGGCAAGTATACGAATTTTCGACTCCAGGCTCCATTTTGTTCCTCGTATTGTTTTAGTTTAAGAAGACTGAGCTAAAAAAAGCCTAGTTTTCGACTAAATAGCTATATGCAGTTAAATTAACTTAATTTGTGTTTAATTTAGTTTAAATCCTGTTTAAAATACATTTTGGTATTTTCGGTAAAACATAGATGATTTTGGGTTGTATTGGCCATCCCTACTATAAATTATTGCTTCTATTTTTGAAACAACAAAATTAATGCTTTGATTTGACGGCTCTTCAAAACCTATCATTGAAAGTGAAAATTCAAGTTTTGTTTTGTTTCAATAGTCATTAGAAAGTTGTTTATAACTATTACCGAATATTTTGACAAAAAATGAACATAAATATGATTATTTTGACGAACTTAATGTAATAAACATAGCCTCCGGGGTTCTCATCCCTACTCAATATCTTTTCTAATAAATAATACAATAGTATAATGAAAAGATTTTCCCGAAAACCTGAATTCTTATTGGAAGACCAGAAGACGTAAAATCCAAAATCATTATAAATATCGCACAAAACATCGTTTTTTACTCTTTACTTTTCACTCCTTTCTCTTAGTTTCTCAAATATATTCACTTGAAACAAAAGGAAACAATTTTCTGCAAATTTGAAAGAACTTTATATTTTAGTGAAAATGGAGACCAAGAATATTCTGTTTATAATTTCGTTCATTACAATCTGGGTAAGAATTAAGTTTACTTTTTATTCACTTTTTTTTGTCGGCTAATAATCTATCGACTATATAAGAAAGTGGTCTTAATCAATTAAAAACATGCTAGTATATTATTATTAAAGTATTAAAATAAGTCAAGTTTATCAAAAACAAGCTAGTAATCAGCATAACTATGAAAAATTATTATTGCATTTTAAAAATTTTCTTTTTAATAGTCGCCTCATTTGCTAATGAAAGTACCTTGAAAGTATACCAAGTTGCCATCTATGGGTTTCTCGTTATTAATAAAAGAAAGCGCGGGGAGGGGGTTCTCCAACAAAAAATAATTAAATAATTTTAATCAATAAATTGTTGGAATCATAATGGGATGCAAATAATTATTTCTTAAGATCGTTTGCGATTCTTTACCCAATTGGGCCCTCAAAGGAACATATTGTGAATCAACTGATGACTGTCCACCAAATCATTGCTGTGCTATCGGTTAGTTAAAGATTGTAAAAATTTTAAAACAATTTTTTACATTTATATATTTTTCAAAGGCTTTGTTAGATACAGTTTTCCCCAATGTATACCTCTTGGAAGAAGGGGTGACTGGTGTCGAGAGTATAACGAGCCGGAAAACAGAAGTTTGGCCTTCCCTAACGGACAATCTTATGACTTCTCTGATATTTACACACAATTCTGTCCCTGCAGTGGAGGTCTGGTTTGTGATCGAGCAAAGTGTGTCTTTAATTCAAATATAAATTCTGTTTTCAATTTTTTCGATGAGTTTTATTGAAGTAAAAACACTTCAATGAAATTATTTAAACATTTTGTTCGTCAAATCTTTAACTTCAATGACATTTAATTTTCATAAATATAAATATTTATTCAAACTATTTATAAAAGCAATAAACAGCTCTAAAATTATTCGATTCATTGTCTTATGTGTTGAAAAAAGGAAACTTAATTATTAGTTCGAAGACTTTGAATAATCATTAGACAGGACTACTCAGTCTATGCCCATTTCCATGCCTATTGAGCTACGGTGAATACACTGGGAATTTGGTCTAGTATATTCGACACAAAATACATTTGAAAAATATTCATAAAAAAAATTTACTAGATATTATAAAACTATGTTTAATTGTGTTTATACATTTATGTATATTTCAATTATTTTGACTTTTTTTCTTTAAAATCATTTTCGAATTATTAAAAAAAGAAATTATTTATTGAATTTTTGGTTTAAATAAAACTTTTGATTCAAAAGAATAAATATTATTCGCAATAAAATCTTATTATTATTTAATTATTATACGAATAATAAAATTAATTATATTTTAAGGCAATAATTGTATGCATTCTATCTTTAGTCGAGTGGTTTTATATTCGTACAAAAGTGTCACTCATTTATACAAAATCTATTATAGAAATTGATAAAGGTTTTTATCCGAAGATAGTTTAATTAAGTCAAACAATGAATGAAAATTCGATTTCCACCCGGCAAATTTTCGCTTTTTTCGCAATTTTATCATAAATACATCTGAATAAACCCTCATATACCGTGTGAATTCAAATGAAAAGATTTCAATTTTTCATCAAA
>JAQGAR010001081.1:0-10645 GCA_034697865.1 Oribatida sp.
TATGCATTGATTGCTTTAACTAAAATTCTACAAATTATCGCTAATTTCTCAATAGTTTTGTCGGAAATTCATTGAATAAAAATATAATTTTTTATTCCGAAGTTTATTCTCATAATTGAGAATAAATAATAAACAAATTTAGAGTCACATGAGATTTGATTTTATCAATTTGTTTGACACTATTTTCTAATTTGGGTTCATCTCAATTGCCATTCAATGATACAAACCATTGAAATGTAAATGGATTGAAAATAGTATTGAATTGATTAATGGCTTTGAACTTTGACTGACTTTATTGCAATCAATTGTTACAACTATTTACGATAATTTTAGTTCAGAGGAAGTCATAATATTTCGCTTTTTATTTATTGCAGTCTTCGCGTTATTTTCTGGTAGTTTATTGAATTTACGATAAGATTAGTTTAAAAGTCATTCAATTTTACTTAAGTCTTAACTTTTAATATTCTAATAAATATTGTTGAAATAAATGGAATGATTAGGCGGCGCTGTTTGGAATCTTTTGGCTACTTTTGCCGGCTTCCCCGTGTCGGGGACACACAGTATTGTCGGAGCGATTGTAGGCTTTTCTATTGTGGCCAAAGGTTTCGATAGTGTAAAGTGGATAGAAATCGCCAAAATTGGTGAGCATGAACATGGACTATTTGTAATTATTTATAGCTTAAATATTTAAACTTGCTATTGAACAGCTGCATCATGGTTTATTAGTCCCGTTCTTTCCGGAGTCGTTTCTGTTTTGCTGTTTATTTTGATTCGATTTTTAATACTTAAAAAGGTATTCTTTTTTCAATTTGTTTTCATTCTTAATTTTAATTAAAATTATTAATTATTAGGAAAAGCCTTTGGAATCGGGACTCATATGTCTTCCGATATTTTACGCATTTGTCATATTAGTGAACATATTCTCTATCATTCATGAGGGGCCTTACTGTTCGTTGTCTTCCTCTTTTTTACTTTGCTCTTAATTATGGATCAAATTATAGTTTTGTCGTATTTCAAATGGTGGATGGCTTTTTTAATAGCTCTGGGCGTTGGACTCATTGTGGCAGCTGTTGTTTGGTTTTATGTAGTTCCCCGACAACGAAAAGTGATTTTAGCAAAACTAGGTATTTAAAGAAAAAAGTTTTGAATAATTTTTTCTGAATAATGGAAATGCATTATAGAAAATCCGTCCCCAAAACTTATCAAAAAAGCGGAACCGATAGAAAACCAAACAAATGAGAAGAAAAATAGTTTAGAACCGACTCAGGTCTGCAATATTCTACTCTCTGAATGAAATTCTAAAATTGTGTCACTTTTCAGGAACTGAATCACAACAATAACCAAAGCATTCAAAACAATGGAGACGTCGAACAGAAGGTCGATATCGAAAGCGGAGACACGAAATCAAAGATCACTACACCTGACAGTCAGTTGGGTGAAGACGATAAGACAGAAGTCGCACATTTATTCACATTCTTGCAAATACTGACCGCTTGTTTCGGCGCTTTCGCACACGGAGGAAATGATGTCAGGTATGATTAAACCGTTAAAGTCGATGCCTTTTTAATGTGATAACTGTTGTACAGTAACGCAATCGGTCCGTTAGTGGCAGTTCTCTTGATATTCATTGAGGGCTCCTATCAGCAATTGGGTGGCACTCCCTGGTATGTCCTTTTTTACGGTGGTATTGGCATTAGTGTTGGTCTTTGGGTTTGGGGCCGACGTGTAATCAAAACAATGGGCAACGATTTAACCAAAATTACTCCTTCGAGTGGATTCACAATAGAAATCGGAGCCGCACTTACTGTTCTGATGGCTTCGAAAATGGGTATTCCTATAAGTACTACACACTGTAAAGTCGGTTCTGTGGTAATGGTGGGCAGAATTCGCCACAAAGAAGGAGTCAATTGGAAGCTCTTTAGAAACATTGCTGTGGCGTGGATTCTGACCGTTCCACTGACTGCTCTGTGCGCGGGCGGAGCCATGGCGTTACTAAAGTTCGCCATTTAGTTGACATCGACTTAATTTAAGTTATTTGTGTTTTTGATAACATTCGAAACAAATATACATTTATTTTCATTATTTAATTTAATTTCTTTTCAAAGCGATCATGAATTTTGACTTTTCATTAATTTTCAATTTATTCAAATGTTTTCACAAATTTTTAATTTTTACTGACGATTGCATTCATTTGTTTATTGACTTTAATTTATTTTAATCTTTACTAACGAATAGTTTTAATGTTTTATTTGAAAATAAAGTAAAAGGAATTCAAAACTTTCAAAATTAAATTTTTAAAAATTTTGAAAATTCATTTCTAAACTATTGTCAGAAAATTGTTTTTAATTATGAGAATAGTCGTCAATCGATTCACATCTCGGAACAACTCTTGGTCTGTGATACAATAACCTTGGTATTTAGTATTAAACAAGTTTTAAAATTCTATGTTTATAAATATTAATGTTAATTTAATTTACATTTTAAATGAATACACTGATCATAATCTAAAATATATGTACATGATGTGCACGAGTTGCGCAACCTTGATTGTATCGCAATTAAAAGATCCACAGAGTAAACTATCTTGCTAATTTGCTCAACATTTATGTTTAGACAAGTTCAATTAAACTTTTTATTAGAATAAAAACAATGGAAAGGAGAGGGCAGTAGTTTTCGCGAAACAGTTTGAGTGATAGTTGTTTACACTTTAAAATTATCTTTCAATCAATTATTGGAAGAGTTTTCTGATTTGCATTAAATCAGAGCTCACATTCTTAAAAATGCAAAGAATGGTAATCTATTCGAAGACTTCAATTATTTAAATATTTTATTTTTTTTGTATTTTATCAAAACAGTTGTCATCAAAACAATGGTTAGATTTTCACAAATTTGTTCGAATCAATTCCCAAACTTTATCGGCAATCAATTGTCGACATTCTTCTTCAGACTTTTCATATCAATATCTACAGAAGAGTTCATTGCCTACAAAGAAGTTTCAGCCATCACTTCCACGGCTTCCTATTCCAGAACTCACGAAGACTTGCGATCGATATTTAGAAGCACTGAAACCAATCATTTCTGATGAAAACCAATTCAATAAAACCAAAGAAGTGGTTAAGAAATTCGAGAGCGGAGAGGGACTAACCCTTCACTCAGAGCTTATACAACAGAATAAACGAGATAAGAATACGAGTTATATATCAAAGCCGTGGTTCGAATACTATCTCAAATCAAGAGTTCCCCTTCCACTCAACTTCAACCCATTCCTCGCCTGGAAAGACGACCCGAAGCCTGAATATAACAATCAGTTGTTGCGGACATCGAATATGCTTTTGAGTGCAATGCGTTTCCGCCGTTCATTAGTAGAACAGTTGCTCGAACCGGAAGTGTTTCACATGAATCCGGTTAAAAGTGATACAAAACTTTACAAAAATGTAATCCAATGGACGCCCAAATCCATTGCCACTTATGTGTCGTTTGCCTTCAAAGCCTTTCCCTTAGATATGTCTCAATTCGATTCTTTATTCAGTTCGACTCGAATACCGAAATTAAATTGCGATCAATTGATCCGATTTACGGATTCCAAACACATCGCAGTTCTAAAAGGGGGTCAGTTCTACACTTTTGATATCTTGGATTCAAATGGAAATCTAAGAGAGGGCTCAGAAGTAATGACTTGCATTAAACACATAATTGATTCACCAAATAATCCCAACGAAGATTCCATTACTTTGTTGAACACTGAAGACCGCGATGTTTGGGCCAAAGCCAGAGAACAGTTGATTAATATCAGTTCTTCTAATAAGGAAAACTTGAATTTAGTAGATTCGGCGCAATTCGTCGTTTGTTTGGATGATATCGGCTATAGATCTGACGCCCACATCGAAGCCGCGCATAACTTTCTTCATGGTTTTAGTGACAAAACCCAAAATTATGTCAATCGTTGGTTCGATAAATCATTTTCAATGTTATTTACAAAAGATGGTCACTCGGCCATCAACTTCGAGCACAGTTGGGGCGATGGCGTCGCTGTTCTTCGATTCTTTAATGAGGTATATAAAGACAGTACAGAGAAACCAATACTTCATCCGAACAGCCCTTTAAGTAAAAGCATTGATGTTTCGAAAGAAGTGAAAAAATTGAATTTCCAAATGTCTGAAGGAATCAAAAATGGGATCAAAAGCGCAAAAATTAATTACATTAAAAACACAGAGAATTTGGACATAAATTTTATAAAATACGAGAAAATGAACCGGGATTACTTGAAAAAGAAGAAAGTCAGTCCCGATTCTATGTTTCAGTTAGGCTTTCAGATGGCTTTCTACCGGATCTACAACTCATTTGTGGCCACATATGAGTCGTGTTCAACGTCTGCCTTCAAACACGGCAGGACGGAAACCGTGAGATCTGCGACGACGGCCACCAAAAAGACCTCCATTGCTTTCATGCAAAAGCAAAGACCCAGTGATTCAGAATTGAGAGCACTTTTGGACGAGTGCTCTAAAAAGCATTTTCAACTCACAAAAGAGGCGGCGATGGGTCAGGGCTTTGATCGACACCTGTTTGTTATGAAATATTTGGCAGAAAAGGCCGGAAAACCCATTCCTGAGTTATATTTGGATAAAAGTTATGCCGAAGCAAATAATTTCGTACTGTCCACATCTACGCTTTATGGCGAATGTTTTGAAGGCGGAGCTTTCGGCCCCGTTGTCAGCAATGGATTTGGTTGTGGTTATGGATATTCCGAAAATATTCTTGGCTTAATTGTCTCTTCTTATAATCCGCACCGAAATGGGAAGCAATTTGTGGAAGCATTTGGTCAATCATTAGATGATATTTACAATGTTTTAGAGAAGGTTTGAATCCAAACTAAAAATATATTTTTGTCAAAAGTTGTTATAATTTGTCGATTCGTTTGATTATTACTTTTATATCGAAACAAATATTTTATACATAAAGTGATTATTTTATTCAAAAAATAAATGTCTTTTCAATGTTATGGTTGTGTCGACTGATTGGATGACTGAACGGTTGTGTTATGGATTACAAATCTCTGAACGTTAGGATTGCCGGGAGGGGGTGTACTTATGCGGACAAAACCGGTGGCAGTATTTGCTGTTGACGGTCGAGGTCCCGACTGTGGAACTAAAACTATTTGGGAGTGATTGGCTGCCGTTCCGATTGTCACTTGTCTTCTAATGGCCGGCGAACTCATCGGAGATTGAATTTGTATTCGGTTCGCGATATTCGATGGGATTGTGATCGTAGGGCGCGGACTACTGGCCGGTGATTGATATGTAATCGAAGATCCCAATTGTGAACCAATTTGTGGTGTGAGTGGTGTGGCCGCTGTTCTCGACCGCACAACAGCTGAACACAAATTGTTTTATTGTATTTGATTCAAACATTACTATAGTTAAAGAAAAGTTATACCTGAATAGAGGGTAGGCCCCAAATAACCGAATTCATTACGATATTCGTCTTGTATATCCGGTGCAGAACGGGATGTCTGTAAACATTCACAATAAGAATATCAAATAATCTGAAGAGTTGATGAAAGCATACCTTTAGAGTTGTGGGCAGTACTCGAAGTAGAAGTTGTTTGATGTGTTCGGCAGCAGATTTGTCAGCGCTCGGCATATTTGGGTTCTCGAAGTAGACTCTTATCCTCTCTCCGACTGCTTTAACTCTCTTGAGGAGAAATGTTCTTTGCACTTCTGGTCCTAATTCGCACAGACCTGAGAGTGCTCCATAATATGAGGCCATCGGTAGTCTATCCTTATCGAGGGATTGACTCAGAAGTTGGGTGACTCTCGTCTGAACATTATTTGTAGTTGTATTGAAGTTTTTGCAAATTTGTGCCAAAAGACGGGACGCAAAGTCTCTGAGCGCCCAATGATTGTCAACATCGGGTCTCATACAGAGTTGTTTGGAGACAATACACGTCAACACAGTTGGGATCAGTTCGTGTAAATACTTCTCCAAATAGAGGTTATGGTTGTCGAGGAGGGCCTTAACCATTCGCATTAGATATATGAGAAGTGCCAAATTGTTTTGGACGACATTCACTTTAACGCCTTCACTAATGAAAGTACACAAACGGGGGAGCATTTGATGCAAACCCGGGTCGTATGTCAAAGACTGTAACGCTTCAGACCGGCGGCCCTCATCTGAGCCGACACAGGCTTCGGTTATTTCTTTGTAATAAAGTTGTTGTTCAACACTCAACTCATGGGTAGCGAACTGTTTGACTCTCACTATTTCCATTTGTTTTTTCTTCTTTTGTTGAAGTTTTTGTTGTTGATTTGGTCGTAGTTCTGACTGTTTTTTCAGTGCTAACGCCGGGTCCACACTTTCAACCCTTTGCTGGTCACGAGATAGCGGCGGAGGATTCTCTGGAATCGACGGTTGGATGCCATCAATACTAAGCCAATGAACTTTGAGGGCCACGTCTTGAGGCAGTTTCGGTATTGACGGCGATGTCATCGCTTCCGTCAAATCTATTTCTTTTTCTTCATTGAAAAAGAGTTCGCGACCACCGCCCGATGCAAATCGAAAGGGAATGTGTTCGGGATTGGAGTGACCGAAAATCGGTTCTATATTTTTATTCTTAAGCGCGAAATCGATGTCAGATGTGGTAACACGTCTTCGTTTAGAATGCATGGCGAACTTCAATGATTCCTGAAGAATACTCTTCATGCGATAAGTGACATCTTCGGCCATTAGTCGGGCGGCGTCGTCCGAAACATTCGAAATGCCAACCGATTCAGCCATCATTTTGACCGTTTCGACGCCGAAATGGCCGACGATCGCCGCAGAAGTCTTTTCTTTAGATGTCATTGAAGTTAAACGATTACTTATATAACAGGTTTAAATAAAAACAAACAAATTTCAAAGAAAACAATTAAAATATTATTTAAACGATTGAAAAGCGCTTAAAAACTGAATTGAAATTAAAATCTGAGTCAATATTTCAGTGAATTATTTCAAAAAATTAATTACAACTTTGTTTTCATTCAAATTCAACGCTTATTTCCCAAAAGTGGGTCACAAAAGGCTTACGTTTTATGTGAATACAGACTATTCGTGGGAAAAGATGTCTGACTCTATAGATGTCAGCAGTGGTTGACAACAGGTCTTTAGTCAAGTCGTGAAAGCCTTCTCTCATTTGTGTCCTTTTCCGGCGATCATTCAGAATGGGTATGCATTCAGTGCTTTCCTTTCTCTCCGATAACTTTAAAATCTAATTAAATTTCTAATTTAATTTGATTTTTGAGTTTCTAATTTAGTTATCGTTAGTCCTATTCATTGTTTTATTGATTTAATTATGATATTTGAGGTTAATTTTGATTTGAATAGTATTATAAAGAAGTTAGTGTTTAGTCAGCCATTAGTGGCAACGTGTTTGCCATTCATAGCCAGTCATAAGACCTCATAACACCTCAACACATGCTTTTCTCAATCGTTTCCAACGATTATTCTTAAGATGAGTCGTAATTTGATTTAATGACGACTTTCAGGTATTTCTCGCGATCACTGGCATAAACGGAGGAAGACTGGTGGCAAACGAAAGCCCATCAGAAAGAAGAGGAAGTTCGAGTTGGGCCGACCCTCTGCCAACACTAAGGTATTACCATTTGTTCTATAACCGATCCCAAACAAAAGATTGCCTTTCTTTAAAATGTATTGTTTTTAAAATGATGCCATTCATGCGTGTCATCTGTATTATTATTGATGAGAAACGTTCGCCGTTTATATGTCGGCGTCTGATCCCATCCAACCCTCTCTTTTCAAATACCGTTCATTATTTGCGCTAAATATCTTATTTTGAACAGATTGGACCAAAACGCGTTCATTTAGTTCGGACACGTGGTGGTAACAGGAAGTTCCGGGCCTTGCGTTTGGACCATGGCAACTTCGCCTGGCCCTCTGAGCGTGAGTTTCTATCTATAGTTTTTATATTTGGCTAATACTAGTGATGATAACGAATTGCTTCATGAGTATCATGATTACAGACATATTTTCCCACAGCGTTCTGATTACTAAACTTAGTTTAAAATGCCTTTGTGGTTGGCCAATGGCTTAACGTTTCTCTCTTTGAATAGGCTGTACCCGTAAGACCAGGATAATTGATGTGGTGTACAACGCATCAAACAATGAATTGGTCAGAACTAAAACTTTGGTAAAGAACTGCATTGTTCTGATTGACGCCACACCTTATCGTTTGTGGTATGAGAACCACTATGCGCTGGCTTTGGGCCGAAAGAAGGGTCAGAAATTGGTAGGTTTTATTTGATAACTTTTGTTCGTTGAATATTGTTTGAGTGATGATCTAAACATACCATCTTTCGGCTGATATTTTTGATGTCTAATAGTTAACTGACTGATCAATGATTACAAAGTTTTTGTTTAACTTATTCGTTGTCTAACCGTTTGTTTATCTCTTAGACCGAAGCAGACGAAGAGGTCTTGAATAAGAAGAGGTCCAAAAAGTGTGAAAAGAAATACAAATTAAGGCAAAAGGTGGCCAAAGTGGAATCGGCGCTCGAAGAGCAGTTTCAGGCCGGAAGAGTTCTCGGTATGTAATGATTTGCAATGGATTTGTGTTATGGTCTGAACTGATGACAAACTCTCTCTCGGAATTTTATATAATGACAAAATTCATAGTTACTCTGATTTTATTCTTATTTCCCTTATTTTATACTCAATTCCAAATGTGATGAATAACACCCTTTCTATTGACAGCTTGTTTGGCATCCCGACCCGGACAAGTTGGTCGCGCTGACGGTTACATTCTTGAGGGCAAAGAATTGGAGTTCTATTTAAAGAAAATTAAGGCTAAGAAAGGAAAATAAACGTTTGATTTATGTATTTTGATTTGTCTTTTGACTGACTTCAATAAAAATGAAAATAAAAACAAATATGTCTTCGAATTAATTTTAGACCAACTCTTAAGAAATTAAATTTTATTCTAAATCCAATGAAAGTTAATTTAAATGAATGACAGACTTATGGCATCAAAACTTGTCTTCAATTTATACAAAAGTTATTTAATGTTTAAATTATTGATATTTCTATTAAACGACAATAAGAAATATAAATAAAAGGGAAGAATAGATCACAAATCGTAGAAATTTTTATAAATAATTAGTGATTACAACTCCGAGTGATCGATGTCTACGTCCTCTTCGACCGGCAACTGATTCATAAGAAGATTATAATTAGTATTGAGAGAATTGATTTTAGAATTCAAATTATAATACCTGTCCGTCCTTTCCGTCCCAGGGTTCGGTCTTTTGGATTGTAGGCAGTTTAGCCCCTCTAATGGGAGAACTGGAGCCCCTGCCATACATTAAATCCCTGAGGAAGCCATTGATTCCGTCAAAACTGAAAGATCCGCGAAGTAGTGAATATTTCATTTTTCTGACATTAAATACGGCCATTGCCGGGTATCCGAAACCGCCTATTTCAAGAGCCTCCTCCAACTCTGGCTGAGCCATTGCTTCTGCCCAAAGATAACTCCATTTATTCTTTTTGTACTTTTCGCCGATTCGATTGAGAACATCGATGTATTCGTTGCGACACTTTGACTGACAGTCCAGAATATGCGGCAAAACAGTGATTACACACAACTGCGAGCCCTCACACGACGTCTTAAATTTGTCCTCATTTGTCAGTTCAATGATTTCGGGCGGCGGAGCGTTTTCAGATAACTTTTCAAGTGCCCAGTTAACTATATCAGCAGTTGTGCGGCCGCCCTCATAGTCTTCAGCCGAGCTCTTCTTTCCGGAAGCAAACACTTTGATAGTCGGGAAACCTTTAATATTATATTTGGAGGCAGTAGCCTGGTGGACCGTCGCATCCAAAGCCCCAACCTTTACTTTGCCTTTGAGTTGTGTGGCCGCTTCGGCCCATATTGGCTCCAAGTTCTTGCAGTGTCCACACCACGGGGCAAAGAACTCAACCAACCAGAGATCGTCACTCTTTAATACTGTTTCTTCGAAGTTATCGTCAGTCAATTCGATGACATCCTTCTTATCGCCAGTTTTCCGACCGCCACCACTGGAAGAGCCACCAGAGCCGCCTCCGCTTCGGCTGTCGACGATTCGCCTCAATTCTTTGAAAGCGGCGTCGATGAAACCGGCGGCATTTCGGGCGCCGTTATAGTCAGTCGGAGTTTTCTTATTAGCGCCAAATATCTTAATGGTAGGAAAACCTCGAACGCCAAATCTAGAGCCCAATGCGTTGTGGGCGTCGGCATCGACAGCACCCACTTTGACGACCCCTTTGAGAGCATTGGCAGCCTTTTTGTATTCTGGAACTAATGATTTGCAGTGTCCACACCACGGCGCGAAGAACTCTACGATCCAAACGTCATCCGAGTCAATGACTCGACTCTCAAAGTTACTCGGAGTCAACTCAATTACATCTGAATTCTTGTCGTAAAGGGAGTGACATATTTGAGTGAATGTCAAAACAATTGACAACACATTAACTAAATCTGAGTTTTGGATAAAGAATTTATCGGAGTTTCGAGTTTAAGAACACATTTGGGAAATGTTAACAATTGGTTCGTTCAGTAAATTATGTTATTTACTCCAATAGAAAGTCAATTGAAGGGATACTATATATTTAGACGTTATTT
>JAQGAR010001082.1:0-10640 GCA_034697865.1 Oribatida sp.
CTAGAATTACGACTAATTTGTTGTTTATATTTATATTAAGTCAAAGATTATATTTTAGAGAAAACTATTTATTTGTATTTGTAAGGTTTAAATAGCCTTTGCATCGCGAAGACGTTGTTCGATGTCTTTCCAATTGACGACATTCCAGATTGCCTTAACGTAATCGGGTCTCACATTCTTGTACTGCAAATAGTATGCGTGCTCCCACACATCGATACCGAACAGTGGTACCAGACCGGTCGTGGCCAGCAGTGGGTCCTGGTTAGGACAGGCAGCAACTCTCAACTTTTGCGATTTGGGACAGAAGCCGAGCCATGCCCAGCCGGAGCCCTGCACTGCCACCGCTGCCGCTGACATCTGAGTCTTCATAGTTTCAAACGAAGTAAAAGAGGCCTTAATTTCATTCAAGAGATCGCCTTCGGGTTCGCCGCCCCCTTTGGCGGACAGATTTTGCCAAAATATCGAGTGATTGATGTGTCCGCCGCCGTTGAATTTGAGCGCCGGCTCTAATGCTATTTGTGCCGATACATCATCTAAAAGGAAATCCAATTAAAAGCTTAACAAAGGTATAGATTGAGGAAAGACATACTTTTTGCGATGGCGGCATGTAGTTTCTCTTCAGCGATATTCAAATTGTTTACATAAGCTTGGTGATGTTTTGAGTGGTGCAATTGCATTATCTCTGCACTGATCACCGGTTCCAATGCGTTGTAATCGTAGGGCAGGTCTGGCAGAGTGTGCTTTGATCTCAAACTTGTGGCCATTCCGTTGACAGCCGGCAAAACACTTTGAAGGAAACAATAATTATTAAAGACATTTGAAAAAATTACAAATCAAAGTTGTCTTCAATTTTGAATACCATTTAATTGTAGATAAATATCGTAAGCCTTTTGCTAAAATCATTTTGATTTGAATACAAAATAATTTAAATAATTTGTAAGACTTTTAATTTGTTGTCATTCAGTGAAACACGACTTTGAATAAGACTTTTGAGTTTGCATTCAATCACTGATCAAAACATTGAAAACAACATTCAGTTTAAACTCGTGATAAGCGAACCCTTGTTTCCGATTATAAATAACACATTTTTCAGAGAAATTCATTAATATCTTAGAATTTATACCCAAATGGAAAATTTTATTAACAGAATATTCATGGTGATTATTTACTAGTCAATTAAAGTGTAACCTGTAAACTTTCCTGTGAACAATCTTGACAATTGCCTTGCAAATGAATTTTTTGCAAAGTTTTTTGAACCTATTTGAGCCCAACAACAATACTCTGTTTTAGAGATAAAGAGCTAATTATCAATTTTATGGTTTAAAGTTTAAACCATGTATTGTGGCTTGACCTTGAGTAGCCTAGGCAATTCTGATTAAGATAAGACAATTACATGAAATCAATTCTTATTTTGAATGAGAAAGATAAACAGTTACATAACAAATAGCTATGCAAATGAGGTACTTTTGTGAGTTTTTTTACTTGTTAAATATTTAACTAATTAGACCCTGGAATTAATACTAATTGTTAAAGTAGATTGCTTAATTGATAGATATTTATTCTTTAATTTTTCTTCAATTTCATTTTGAATATCGACATTTTTACAAGGCTAGGCATGGATTTTACAAACACGAGATAGATGAACGATTGAAAAATCTAGGTAAGTTTCAGAATATTCATGAAAAAGGATCAAATTTTACTCATTAAAACTAATAGTTTTTGGCTGTACTTTATGTAGTCGGAAGTCAACCACATT
The DNA here is from genome assembly GCA_034697865.1 of Oribatida sp. NCBI lineage: Eukaryota > Metazoa > Arthropoda > Arachnida > Sarcoptiformes > Oribatida sp. Next base: position 1,757 of record JAQGAR010001082.1, read on the forward strand.
TAGGAGTAATCCAAAGAAAAAATCTTTCATAAAAAGATTTAGTATCTTTTAATACTTGATTCCTAGTTTGAATTCACAGTAATTGTGGAAGAAAAGGAAGATATTATTCTAGAGTTAAACCAGTTTTTGTTGAATGAAAGCAAAATTGATTTTTTTGACTTCCGATTCATTGCTTTTGACAAAAATATGGAGTTTTGAAAACAAAAACAGACTTTGGTTTAAATTTTGTGCAAATATTAACATTAATTAGAAATAAATACCTATTTATTAATTAGTGTTGATTTGAGTTTTAAAAATAAATAAAACCAATAAAATAATTGTTTGAGTGAATCGACACCCGTTTTTGTCGGCCAAACAATTGAATCTTTGGACTCAATTAATGAGTAATTCTGTAATGACTTCTGATTTGGCGATCAATGAATTGCAATCAAATGAACGCCGATTTGGTGATGACTTTGACTCCAATTGTAACAGAAATGATTTGAACTCCAACTCAGACACAAACGACAACCACTTGACATCGACGTGCGGCCAACAGCTGTCACCTGTCGGTTCGGCCAACTCTTCGCTGTCATCACAACCCGAGTCGTTGTCTGAGCATAAAAATGAGTCCAAACACAGACAAAACACTCATTCATTCAACGATTCATTGATTAAAAACTTCAACGATTTAGAAAACAATTCAAATCATTGCAAGAATAATAAATCCTTCGTATTGTCGACGGATCTCAGCTCTGCAAACAAACACCACAAATGTGCGGACCGTTTAAGTGATAATGGCATCAATGATAATAACCAAACCAATAATAATTTATTTAATTTGAGTTCAAATACTAATAATTCAAACAATAGTTGCATAAAACGTGTTGTTTTGGACGACAAGACGCTCATGTCTTTGACTGTCCAGGAGTTTAGACATCACTGGAATGAACAGCAATTGTATATCAATAATATTGAGTCACAATTAAAGCAATTAAATAGAGATAAAAGTGATTTAATTTCATTGAGAGAATCAGAAGAAAAGCTAAAACAGCAACAATTGGAGGCCAACCGCCGCGAGAACGTCCTCGTAATGAGGCTCACCACCAAAGAGCAGGAAATGCAAGAATATCTGGTATTTTGACATTTAATTTATAACAAGTTTTTTGCTTTCAATCATAAAATGCATTGAATTTGAGGAACGGTTTGAGTGTTTTGTTTACTATTCATTGATTGATCACAGAATCAGATCCGAGAGCTGAAGCAGTCACAAGTGCCCACCGGAGCACACCTGCAGAGCACTCTCATCGATCCGGCCATCAATTTGATGTTTGACAAAATGAAGAAAGAAGTTGACTCTTCGCGCGCCAAAGTCGAAGAGATGCAAAGCGAGTTAAATGCCTGGAAGTTCACTCCCGACAGGTATTTCCTCTTTAAAATCAGTCCTAATCGGGTACTAATCATTCCGATCGATAGCACAACCGGGAAGCGGCTGATGTCTAAGTGCCGGCTCTTATACCAGGAAAACGAAGAGTTGGGCAAAATGATCGAATCGGGACGTATCGCAAAACTGGAGGGCGAACTCTCCCTGCAAAAGAACTTCTCGGAAGAGCTTAAAAAGAGCCAATCAGGTCAGGACATTGAATCAAATTCTTTACTCTATGTTTTATACAAATGTTCTAATCATCGATTGATTGCCACAGAATTGGATGACATTCTTCTGGAATTGGACGAAGACGTGGAAGGAATGCAAAATACGATATATTTTTTGCAGCAACAGCTCAAAGAGGCAAAGGATAAACTGACCAAATATGAAGCCAACCTCCAGAGCGACAAACACTGTGTTCACAATTCAAATGAAACAAAAACTCAAAATAATTCAAAAGTATCTGAAAGAACGTTCGAAAGCAGTGATAATCCTCATCGAGAAGGTGTCCCCACAATCAACACCACAGACAATGAATTAAATGAGAGCAACACTGACGATGAAGTCGTCGATTGTGTTAACAGTACTGAAGACTTAGATTCAGTGGAAAAGACGTCAAATAGAGTTAAAAATAGTGAGCCATCCGTTCGAACCGTTGATTCAAAAGAAGGCAATTCTTTGAATAATAACTACTTATCTTCTGTTGTGAATAAAACGACTAACAAATTGAATAATGAATGTATGAATACTAAGAGGACCTCTTGTTTACAATCAACAGCTGATAATTCAGACATCGATGACGACGACTACAAACAACCGTCGGTTAAAGTGGCCAAACTTAATGATAATAACTGTTCGGTCATCGGTGAAGAAAGTTGTGGCAAACAGACAAACAATGCAAACGATTTTGGTTTGAGTTCTAGTGATTCGTTGACTTCCAATACATTTAAGACTAATTGTATTGAAATTAACGGCCAATCGAACCAATAAACCGAAGGAAAATGTTTTCGATTTTATTATTTCGATTTTAGTTTTCGGTGTCATTCACTCAGTTCTTGATTACATCCAAAAGAACTCTCAAACACTGTCTTTGAGAGCATTCTTCTGACTCTGATTTCGAGTTAGAAATTGTTTTTTCTCTTTTGTAAATTTAAAACCATTTTTTTGTCACATTTCTCTGATTTGTTGTCCGTTTCCATCTATTTACCGAAAATACAGTCTGTCCTCACTTCATCTGTTTGTCTGTCATTACATTCTTTTCTTTATCTGGAAATCTGATCCAAAACTCATTAATGAAGAGTTGATTTACTAATAACTTAAAGAAGAAAATTATAAATAATTTTCTTGTAGATTGTTAATTATGTGCAACATTTAGGCACTGAATCCCTCCTTTTCTCACAGAAAATCTGTAAAAACATTTGTTTTGCTGAAAGTATTCTTAATTTTGTCGATTAAGTTATAAATCACTGAAAAGATTGTTATAATTATTATTGACTTCTAATTGCAATTATCATTCAATCGATGTTTAGATGTATTAAATGCTTAAATCATCAAATATTTTGCATTTGAATCAATGTTTTCCTCTTTTGTTCCCTTAATTTATAGTTAAGACAAAGTTTTTTGTCATTTTAAGACTGGAATCAAACATTGAATTTATATATAAGTATATTATTCGTAATATTTTACTAAATGTTGCATTAATTTTATTATTATTTAAGTTATTAATTGGTTTTCAATTTATTTCTAAAAATTCTGATTAAAGAAAAGAAACAAAAAATTAAATAAAAATAAGTCTGAATTTCACGCATTCGTAACAAAAAAGATTTAAGACTTTTATTAATCCACAGAAACAAATGATTGCGAATATGAATGGAATGTATTTGTGATTAAAAATCGATACAAAACTAAATACTATAAGAAAAACATCACTAAAATTGGACGGAATTCCAGATCAGTGTAGAAAACATTAAATTAAGTGTCGCTTAGAATCGATTTGTAATCGTTTGATCAGATCAAAGAGGTTTGAGGCACTTGTCATCGATTGGTGGCAACTCTTCTTATGATTCTTCACAATCGAGATTCAGATAAAAGTATCGTTTGTTCGAAGAGATTCTCAAAAATATTCAAAAAAGTTTGATACAAAACAACGACAATAGAGTGCGTCGAATAGAGTGAGTGTCCAATAATTCAAATATAGGTGTAAACCAATTGCGAAGTTTTAAATAACACTAAAGATATTGTATTTTGTGTATCAAACAAAACACAACAGAAGTTAAGATAGTTATCGACCAATCATTAAAACCAATGGCGAAGAAGAGATTCATTGCAGAAGAGGTGTAACGCGACGGAACGCCTTCACCCACTTTGAACTCCCACTGAAACAGAGGTAAGAATTTTCAATCTATGATTAAATTCACCCATTATTTCGGTCCAAACCTGAGAACTCATTTTTCCGTCGCCGCCACTACTGAAGGCCAGAACTCTTAATTTGTAGACTTTTCCGGGAACTAAGTCCGAGATCACGGCTTTGAGTTCTCCGCCGTCTAAATACTTATAGACCTCTCTTGCACTGGGTAATGGCTGATCCGATTCCCAATAACGAACTTTATAGCCAATGATAGGCTCCTCAGCATTGGTTAGAGTGGTTATTCCTCTCCAGGTCACCATAACTGAGTGCGAATCCAGAGCTGTAATGTTGACACTCGTGGGTTGTCTCTGTGGCGCTGCCTTATAAGTTCGGGCTAAGAATGGCTCACTTTCGGGTCCACTGCCGGCGTCGTTATACGCCATAACCGCTATGTAATACTCAGTGTCGGGAAGTAAGGCTACAATAAGACCCCACGGGTCGAGTCCTCGATTCAAGAGAGTTAAAGAGTCCAAAAGTGGATCCTTATTGTTGGGCCAGTATTTGATACGGTGACCAATAAGACGGCCTCTGATCTTCTCGCGGGTCATTTCGAGTGGCGCCCAGGTCACATTCAGGGATGTTGAATTGAAGGCCACCGCATACACCTGATTGGGAGCCACTTGAGGCATACTTTCTGCTGAGAAGACAGGGCGGGGGGCTTCGCCGATTACTCTTCCCTCTCCCATTGAGTTCATTGCCTGCACTCTCACTAAATAAGGCCTAAAATAGTTGTCTTCGCCGACATTCACGGCATACATATTAGTGTTTCCCAAAGTCTTCAAATCCTTTCGAACGTAGGGATCGCCTAATCTCTGATCTTCGGCTCTGTTTAAAACAAATGATTTTAACAATTAATTATTTGAACAATTGGTTAATAGAGGACTTACTTGTAGTAAATTTGATACCAGATTTCGGGTGCATTCCAGTCTTGAGGCGGCAAAGGATCCCATGTAATAGTGAGAGTTCCGGCTTTGCCACCACCGCCCCCGATATTTGCCGGTGGTTTGAATGGAACCGCTTTGTCTGTATTGTAGAGCGGACTGGGATCTGAAAATACGGCTTTATAGAAAAGGGAATAATATTAGAGTTGAATATAACTGACCAGAGGGAGGACCTAATCCTAAATCATTGATTGCCGCAACTCTGAACTCATACGAACTCCAGGGGGAGAGTAGGTCGCGAATAATGGCAACTCTTCTTCCGGTCTCCTTATGTGTTAAGTACTGGAAATTCGTGTATTCGGAAACGTTGACTATCGGTAACCATTTGCGGTTGTGATTAGTCCGTCCCTCTATCATATAAGCCCAGATTCGCCGTCCATTATCAGAGCCATCACTCCACGAGATCTTAGCTGAAGTGGCGGTCAAGTCTTCTGCGAGTACAGCTCCCGCTGCTGTTGGAGGACCTGAAACCATAAGACGGGTTTTGGCCATAGTTCCACCCACAGATGTCTTTAATTCACAAATATAATCTCCCGCTTCGGCGAGACTTATATTCCTTATGCGCAGAAATCCAGGATAAAAACCTAAATAAGAGGAAAGGCTATTAATATTTAGTTCGAAATCAATTGAGGATACCTTCAGTAAACTGAGGCATTTTTGTGAAATTGACTCGAAGTCCATTATGACTCCAAATGTAGGCCACGTCTAAGTCTGCGTCTGTGATAGAAGAACAGGGCATCTCTAGAGTCTCATTAACGCGGCGCTCATATGAAGGTGACGGCATCTCATAAATACGGGGCCGATTGAAAACTCTCAAAAAGGTTTGCGACCGATCGAAGCCGAGTTCATTGCGAGCCACACACGTATAGACGCCTTCGTCTGATATCTGAACCGGATTTATGGAAAGGAAGCCATTCTTCATTATTTTAACTCTTCCCACCCGATCGCCCACTTTAAGACCTAACGCACAAACATTTGTCAATTTTTTAGATATTCATATTTACCATAAATACCTTCTCTCTGCCATTCAAAGTCTGGAAAGGGAATGGCTTCGGGGACGCATGGAATTGTAACGTTACCGCCCTCCGATGCATAGGTTTCTATTTCAAGTGGATGCTTCTTAAATGACGGTGCCAGCGATATGATTTTCAACTGTCCACTAGTGAAAGCACTCCCTAATTGGTTGTAAGCCTTGCACTGATACATCCCTTCATCTCTTTCAGGGATCAGACCATCAATTGTCAGAGTGTTTTCTCTGACGATATATCGCTGTCTGTCTTCCGGTGAAAGTGAGTCATCCATAAGAGATCTGTCTTTGAGTTCGACTCCATTCTTATACCACTGATAATAAACTTCAGGAATACCGAATGCCTCACACGTCCAGACCAATGGAGTGGTCGACTCTCTACCAATCACTTTATTTCCCAACATTATTGTGAAAACGGGAAGTGCTGTCAATGTTCGGAAAGAATGGAAAACGAAAAAAGTATGGGTAAAGTAGAACTTCAAACAATACCAGTCATAACTGGGAAACTTGACCTTGGACGTCAAACAGTTATGTTGACTTACATTGAATGCTGAGCATAACTTTCTTGGAAATGACATTCCTTCCACTGGATACAGAGCATAGATAGTCTCCCATATCTTCGACGTGTACTTTGGGAATAATGAGAACCCGGTTGTGGTTCGTTGTATAGGCGTTTTCCGGTAACCGATCGGTTACACCGGAACGACTCCAATTATATGAAGGCACAGGATATCCATTAGCCATACATTCGAGTCGGACGGCATCTCCCGCTAAGGGAGCCTCAGGAAAAGCTTTGGGGAAATTGTTGGGAAACAAAAGTTTCTGACCACTAGAAGCGGGATCGACAATCAGCGGGAAAAATGGACCGGTCCTACCAGTGCTCGATATGACAGACTGGACATTACACGAATAGTTGGCCCTATCGATCTTCTCGAGGGAAGAGAAGTAAAGGTTGCCGTCGTGTGAAACAAACACACGTCTGTCCTCTTCCACGAAATTTGGAAATGAGTTTCGAGTCCAATAATAGTTAACCCGCGGATGGTGTTGGGGCGGATCACAAGATATCGATTTACCCCAATATTCTTTGCCATAATCTGGTGAACGCTTTTTAGTGAACTCTCCGATATCTGAACATAAGAGTAAGGGTTAAGAGTCGATGTATTAACTGATAGGTGTCTCACATCCAAAGCTGAGTTGAACTGTTTTACTGATGATTATACCGAACCGGTTCTCTGCGCTGCAGTGATATTTACCCCGATCTTGAGTTTGTTGAGGATTGTATATTGAAAGAATGCCGTCGGTTTGAGTGATCCGGTTGTCCGACAGCGGATCAATATACCGCGAGACCAACCGGTTGTTTATATATTCTTCTTTAAACCACTTGTAAATAGGGGAGGGAAAACCATCGGCCACACATCTGATTGATACCGAATTCAATTGACTTCGACCTTAATTTTAATAAATAGATCCTTAAGAATACAACTCTCTCTCAGAAGTTAATTACCGCTCAAATCAAAGACAGCATCGTTTGGCTCTTGAGTAAAGACGGGTCCTCTCGGAACTTGTCGTCTGTCCACTACTGTTACCCCATAGTCTGCAAAGGATAAATCTTAATATAATTTTGTTTAGAAAGCAATAGAGTCGAACCAATATCGGGTTCTGGGTTGATATTCATTAGGTCTTCCTTTTTGATTTCGCAAATATAAGGCGCTTCTTGTAATTCGTTGACTCGGATTAGACCCCAGCGGTTGGCTGTTTGCGAGAAACTGGAATACATTGGTTAATAGATTGTTGCGATTGCCATCTATTCTTACTTATAGGCCGCGTGTTTGCCAGTAGTCAGCACGAAGTCAAACCGATGGACACTATTCTCGTCCAAAGGGAGCCAAATATCACTAATCATGGTGAATTCGCTTCGGTCCGAATCCCATTTCCAGTCATTATTATTTGAATCTCTGCCACTTGTGTGCCATTTCCTATGGATCGGGTCTTTATTCCTGAGCCAATTGGCGACAAACTGGTGTTCCTCTAATGTGTTTACAGCAATGAGATGGGCGTTAAACAGAAGAAAACAGGTCTCTTCCGCCTGAAGTACGGTCTTTGGCGGACTTCGAGTAAACTTATAACAAGAGTTCTGGAACTCTTCCCAACCGGTTGGACACGACTGACATATCACTAGTTTTGTTAGTCAAGAAGACATTAGGAATGTGAGGATTAAATTACTTAATTCTTACCATAATTTGTCAAAAGAGCCAAAAATAAAAAGTAAAATAAAATGTTTAACATTTTTGGTCGGTTCTGAAGATAATCGATGTCTAACACATTCAGATCTTCATTAATGTTTGCTAAAACCACTACAAAACAAAGAATTAAATGACTTCGAGTTTGTCATTAATCAAGATAAATTTATTTGTCGAAACCAACGCCTATTTTAAGGTGATGTTTACATTTTGTTCTCGCTTAATTAAATATGTCACAAACATATATACTTGAATATCAAATTGAAGATAAGCTGTAAATTTGAAAATAAAATATCCAAAAAAATAGGATCAGTTATAAAGAGATTTGTTTTGATTGTAAATTAAATTTAAACAAATGCCTAAAAAACTAAACAAATGACTAACAGTTAAGTTATTCAATGTTTTCAATGCATTCAAAACATTGGGATTCAGTGGTGAAGGCATTGATTGGTTGTCAGCCGTCGTACCCTTTTCTCAGCCAACAGTTTTGTAAACAAATGTGTTGTCGACATCTGTTTTGCTGAAGTTATTTGTTTCAGTGGAAGCGATGTCTGTGTCCACAATTGGCTTGAATTGGCTCCAGATCTTGGAGAAGGAGTTTGACATTAGTTTCGTTGACACCGACACCTGTTTGGCGCACGTCTTCTCTGTTGTTTCTGACGCTGAAGATGGTGTCAGTTGTAATCAATTCAATGAGTTAATGGTCAACATATGTGATGCCAGACAGCACTTGACTCAACTTAGCTCGGTTTTCACGCAACTGGTCCATAAGACAATTACCATCGCTAACAATAACCACAGTTTATCTGTAAGTAATCCAAACTATTTTACCATTCATTCAAATGTTCTTAAGGCTAAAATCAG
>JAQGAR010001083.1:0-10635 GCA_034697865.1 Oribatida sp.
TCCTGAGTCTTGGTCGTTTGTTTAAATGGACCTTGCGCATAATAGCGCCTCATTATTAATTCAAATAATTTAAATGTTTTTCTTTGTCATTAAATTTCAGAATTAAATTAAAATTCGTCGAAACCTCTAATTATTGCCATAAAAAGACTGCAATTAATTAAATGACTGTTTGAATACTAAATCCAAACCTCAAGTGATTTGAATACAAATACAACGATTGGTTTCGAAAAAAAGTTAAATAAACTTCAAATTTTGTGTCAAAAGCGAGTGCTGTGCGACTAAGCGGAGATGTCTACCGGTTATTCATCGAACAGTCCCGTAATCTTAGGTCTGGGAGTGTTGTTATGGCTCTACATAACAGTGTTGGCGATGTTTATACTGATATCGTTGTGCTGTTGTCTCAAACGCAGCAAAACAGCGCCAGTGGTTCAGCCGAACAGGAATTCTGAGTTTACGCCAACGGATAACAACTGTCATCACTCGCACTGCATTATACCGGCCACTTATAACGATCGCATTTAATATAGGGATTAATATCAATGGAAAGCCATTGATAGCACTGACAGGAATTCAGAGTATTTTTGCGAATAATATTCTGAACGTCAAAATCAAAGGAATTTAAATTAAGTTTTAAATATTCGCCAAAAATAAACTCAAATACCATTTGATATGAAGTAAAAGACAAATTGAGGTCCTTTTATATGATATCAAGTACATTTCCTCAGAGGTTCAAGTTCAAACTCAACCGATAAACTTGCTTAAACCACTGGACTTACCTTGGTTATTGTGAAAACAATATATTTGGTCTATTTGTTCGATGTATTTGTGATATTAATATTAAATTTTAAAAATACTTACAAAACATAAGTAAAAACTGTTTTCAATTATTTTTATGAATGTATTAATCATTTTGAGAGTTATTTGTAAATAATTTGCGAAATTAAATAAAAAGTTGTTATAAACAGTAGTTTTCTCATAATTTTATTCAAATTATACAATAGTTTAATAACTAATTAATTATTATTTTGTTTTTCTCATAATTTAAGTGTAAAACAATATTTCACATAATTTTATGCATAAAATTATAGCACAAATCGCTATCAAAAGTTCATATCTTTGGGTCCATTCAATCAGTACGTATTGCAGACATCGAATCCTTATCATACAGAACTTGCTGATTCTCAGCCAACATAATTTGGTTTGTATTGAACACAACGCATAAATATCCTTAATACCATGACCTAGCTAAAATATAAGCTCGAAATTGCATTCTAGGCCACAAAAAGAGCTAGATGAATAGTTTCATACTGATTGAACGACTCTCGATTGAAAATACCGTGGAATACAAATAGAGGGCTTAAAAACATACAAAAATACCAAAACTATCGGCAAATCAATCAACAATTCATATGAAACACAAGAGATTTCTGTTATATTAAACCAATTTTAGGCCCAAAACACTGAGAGATAATAGAAAATCAAACAATAGATTCGGAGAAATGGTAAAAACGTTTTTATAAATACTTAAAACCCAAGAATTTATCGATATTTTACTCGAAGACATAAAAAAAAGGGGGAAAACCTCTCATATAAATGACTAGCGATTCACTGATTGCTTGAAAACATTTGTTTTATTTCTAAATTTCATATTTAATGGCATTTTTTGCGAATCAAAAATTATTTTTATACAAAACTTCAAAACTTCTGACTCTTATTCTATTCAACAGAAAAATCATTCAATTCTTGCCTTCAGTTTCACCTAATGTACAGAAATATCGATTGAAACGGCTTTCCTCTCAGCTCTTCACTCATTATTTTACTATTGTTTTGTTCATTTGATTTGAGATAAACCAAAGATATCTTCACTTTTCTTCGGATCCAATAAATACTATCTGAGAGATACATACTCTAAGAGAATTGAAAGCAGTTCCAGTAAAGGAAAGGGAGGAAAGTTAGACAAATGGACGGGGATTTAGATCTAAAGGATTTGTGTTTTAGTTGTGAGAAACAAACGGAAAATAATTTGCGAATTAAATGTCAAAAAAAGTGTTAATTGAATAAAAACTGATTCTTGGGATAAAACAGAGAAAACTTATCGAAAACATCTCAAAAATTAGTGATATATAAGAAAATTATAATTAAAATAATTAGGTTTTGAGTAAACAATTGGAAATTAAGTCAATTCAGTATTGAAACGCAAATAAGTGAATAAAAAAAAATAATTATAAAAACAAAAAACAAGAAAAAAATTGTGTAACGAATGGATGGAATTCTCTCTCATTTTTCAAATTAATCCTTAAATAAAATATAAATAATTTGTTTTACGAGTAATTAGTTTTTTCTCTTAAGAGATTTGCGACTAAAAAATCATTATTGAAAGGAATGCATTGAAAGGAAGTCAAGTATTCAAAAGTCAGTCAAACATTGAGTCCGAAAATGATTACAAACCAGTAATGACTCGAATCTTAAGAATCGAAACCAAAAATTTATAAATTTTCGGCTATTTTTCAATTAAAGTCAATTTAAGTGTTATTTAAATTAGAAATTAATACTAATTATTAGTAAAATTGTCTCTACTATTGTCGCGACTCATCTGATTTGAAGACTGACTACTGGTGTGAGGTTTGGCCGCCTCTCGAATCGAGGAGAGGGTCTTTGAAAGCCAGGTGTTCTTTGACTCGTCGTTTTGGTGTCGAATCTGAACAATTTCAGTCTGTGCTATATTCAGTTGAAGGATCAGCTCCTATAGGATCGAAAATATGGAGAATAAGTCAACATTTCAACCCTTTCCTCTTATAAGCCGATTAATTGATGTGTAAAATAAATTTAATGCTATTATTAATTTGCGCACATAATAAGAGCTCAGAATAAAATATAATTTCAAATGAATTGTTCGATAATTTATCAAAATTTTTTCCAAAACAAAGTTTTAAACCCATTTCCATAAAACTATAGATTTTTCTGAGTTATTGAGAAAACTGAATAATTGAATACAAAATGAAATCAATTATTAAAATACAATTCAAACGAAAGAAAATGGACTCAAAAAAAACTTTACTTCGAAAACAACAGAATCTAAACGAAAATAAGATGAAAATTGCAATAAAAAGAAGACAATAAGAATAAGTGCTCATAAAATCAGTTTCGAGATTACAGTCAGAGCACAGAATAAGTCAACGAAAAGAATAACAATTACTAAAACGAATCGATAGAATAATTAATTAAAATTTAATTTTGCGATTAAAAAAAGAGAGAACTGTTGAAACAGAAGGGAATAAATTATTCTGAGCGCTAATAAGAGCGATCAATACCTCATTCTTGCATTCGGCCTCTACCAGCGCAACTTTGGCCTTCACTAATTCCGTTTCCAAGTCATCGATCTTCTGCTCCAATTGGTTGGCTCCATCATTCATGCACTCGAGATTACTAGTGAGGGGGTCGGTCCCATTCACTTCACTGGAAGAGTTGTTCGCATTTTTGAACAGTTGGGCGCATCGTTCGCAGTTCCGGACCTTTTCTAAAATGTTTTTCAACGACTCCTTCGACGAGTTCTGTTCGGATTCGAACCTCGACTGTAATTGGGAACAGATTTGCTTATATTCTATGATTATTTTGGCGTTCCTTTGGATCTCGAGTTCAGCCCTTTCCAGCTCTCGTCTACACATCTCCTAAAAAGCAAACAATCAGTCAAATGGATTCTCCCACTGATTCGAGTTGTTATGACTTACTTTTAGACACTTGACTTCATCCTCTAACCTCTTCTTTTCGTCCTCCACTTCCACGAGTAGGCTCTTTGTGGTCAAGAGCTCAGAGGACAGGGCTTCAGACTTATCTTCGTATTTGTCCAAATCAGACCTGAGTTTGATCTTGGAGTTGCAGGTTGTGAGCAATTCTTGAGCCAAATCATCGTTTTCCTGTTCCAACCGCATAGAAGAGTCTAACAAACGTTTGTTTTCCTTTTCGAGTCTATCGATCGGATTCTCCACTTTTGTCGACTCTTTCCACAACTGGTATTCCTTTTCGTATTTCTTTAATTTCTATATAAATCGACAAAAATAGGAAAAATGTCAAAAATGTGAGAAATCGACAGACCATATGGATTGCCATCAAATCCAATAAGTAATATAAACTATGTATAGACTTGTGACTGACCTTCACTTTTATTGCTACGGCTGTACGCAAAAGGAATTTTCCGTTTTCTTCTGTTCGGAATTTCTTCGGCAAAGAGACGCGAAAATATTTGAGGACTCCCTCAAAGTCGAGGGCCAATAAGTCTTTCTTGGATATGGAGAGTAAGGCCAGCGCCACCTGGAATATAGTGTCCATTCTGTCCAATAAAAACAGGTCCAGAATGGGAAATACTACATGAAGAGGGAATTTGGCCGTAAAAAGGGTCAGAAACCATTGAGAGGCATACATATGCGCCTCAACTCCTGTAATAGGAAAGGGTTAACCGGTTATATCAATCGAATATCAATCAAGAATTACCTAAATCTGCGAAATGAGAGTAGAGCTCAGGCATGAGGCTGTCCATCGAGCGCTCCAATTGATAGAATTTGCAGTGAAGCTCTTCGAAGCCGTTCCGAAAGAGGTTCCGCAATCCGTATTCACTCATAATTTTGGTCAATACACAGAACGCCTGCTCTTCAGGCATGTGGAGCAGTAAGGCTGCTATTAGAAACGACAGCCCCTGACAGTAACCAATTTCTGTGTCGTAGTTTGAGTAGGCTTTGCATAATTTGAAGAGTGAGTCCTGACCTGAGTTGTCGGCAATATTTTAATGAATAGTGTCTTTAATTCACTTAAATTGAGGTCAAACCTAAAGATCCGGACTCTTTGAAGAACTCATGAGCGGGAAAAGTGCGGTTAATGTCCCGTTCGATGTACTTTTCAAACGGGGACTCTCTTGTGATCAGCACTTTGTACTGTTCCATAAGATTGGTCTCATCCTGACACCCGGCCAAAAGCTGCCATACCTCTCCACGAAGTGCTTCGGGAATACCTCGTCTGACCAGAGTTGGGACATTTCGTGGCCTTTGTGAGAGGTTTTGATGCCATTTATTCAGGAGTTCAGCCCATCCTTTCCATCAATAAGTCAAATATTGAGCACAAACTCAAAAACAATGCAAACATACCGTCGAGTTCGCTTTGGGAGCACTCTTTGCTCACAATTCCAGTGCCACTCGGAAGAGGTTCGTCATTATCTTCGCTGTCATCATTGGTAGGGGTGGGAAGTGAAGTAATAGAGCTGCGCTGGCTGTCCATTCGGTCGCCGCCTTCGTGTCTGAGTCGAAGGGCCAGTTTATGCCTCTGATGAGACACTTGTGTAGTGGAAAAACATGAGATCACTTCGAACCGGGAGTTGGGCTCAGAATTGGCCATTTCCCTGAGCTGAACATGGAACTGTTCCTGAAGTGGTTTGCCTTTAGTTAGTGCCGGTATGTTAATCCAAAACTTGTCTGCGGCTGAGCTGCTGTTAACAATTTTAGCCTTGGCCTCGAAGACAAAGCGGACGGGCTCTCGAATGCCGGTCACAACCAAATCCACAGCTATTGTGAAGTAAACTCTGGTATCTCTGGCCGTCTCTGTGTTCAGAACTTCAAAGAGAGGTTCCGCGGGATTCCAGGCACCGATTATCTGCCACTGTTGGACAGTCTTCCTGTTATTATCGGCGGTCATCGCGTGTTTGGTCATCGATAAGAGTCCGATCGGAACCATATCTGAATGCTTTATATTTCGGCCTAAAATCCAAAACAAAAACAAATTAAAAGAAGTTTTAAATCATTCGTTGAAATGATAACAAAAATAGTAACGAAATTAATAACAAAATAATGATTTGTCATAAAATTTCAGTCAAATCATTGGAAAAGCAATTAAAAAGAATAATCATGCTAATTATGAAATAATAAAGGTTAACCTGGAGACAACAACATTCCGAAGCACTTCTCGATATTGAGGTTAACTCTCGATTGGTTCAAGTCTTGGAATATTGCGATACAAATCTTCTTCTCTGTGTTGACCTTAAACTTGAAGCACTCCTTATCGCGCGGACAGATGATTGTCTTTCCATCGATAGTGTCTTCTTTGACCTCAAGGCCAGCTTCCATAACAACAGTGATGTCCTGATTGGTAGTATTGGTCGCAACCCGTCTTAAAAAAGACAAATAGGTTTTGAAAATCAAATTACAATTTTAATGAGAGTATGAGTGAAACCATACCTAAAGGCGAGTCCAAAGGCGTGAAGTATAGCTGCCACCACATCCGTAGACTCACATCTAAATACGTGACATTGAATGACACCCGAGTCAAATGTCGAGCCGTGCGATGCGGTAAATGCGAAACAATTCTTTTCATTTGAGTCCTGTTTACCCCTCGCACAGAATATGATCCGCGAAATGGGGAACTGACCCAACAGTTTCTGTTTATCGTCAGTTTCCTCATCAGAGGCCGCGCTTCGCTCAGCGCCGGGAACACACATCTCAAAGAGTTGAACGCATTCTTCTGGTGTTTTTGGCACAATTAGTGTGATTTCCATCGCCGACGGACTGTCGTTAAGGACAGCCATATTCCGTTGGATCTCATTCTCACTTCGGGGCGCATTGATGGCAGTGCTGCCCAAATAGGTTACCCGTTGTCGCAGGGATTGTGATTTATTTACAGAGGAATGGCTTCCATTAGAGGAGGCCAATGAGTTAGGCGCCGCCGAATAGCCACTTGAAGAGGACGAGTCGACCATCGATTGGCCATCGTTTTCATTGGCGCTCATCTGTGGACTGTTGTCATCACTGCCATCGACTGCCATATGTGGAACCTCTCCTAAAGATAGGGGCAGAGAATGAGGTGTCGTTTCAATTAGTTTTAACTCAAAACTCATCGAAAATGTTTATAAACACAGAAAACAAATACAAAACATTAAAAAATAATTAAAAAAATGAAAGTTTGAGTGAAATTCGGCCCAAAATCTCCGATAATTTAAATTGAGTTTAAGATAAACCAAAGACAAGAAAAACGATCAAAACTCAAATGTATTCACCATTTTGTGTCTGATTTTCATCCGATTTAAAGCCATTATTATTATTATTACAATTGATGTCATTATTCAGTAATTGATTAGTATTTTCAGTGTTTGCCTCAAAATTATTATTGTTTTCACCATTTGTTTTGATAACATTTTGATTAACGCTCTTTTCATCCATAACTTCAGGAATTTATTCAGTGGTTGCTAGATCAGAGCCAAACTCAACTATCAAATTGATTACACAATTATTGAGATAAAAGACAATTAATTAATTCACAACTAAATGACTGTTTGTTTCTTTTCGTCACATTTTTTTCGTGTCATTCATTCAAAAGTGATTTTTCATTGACTCAGAGTTTAACTGTTTTTTAACAGTTTTATGTAAATAACAAAAGAATTTTCTGTTCTCTTGTTATCACTTAATTTGATCGGAATTTCATTGAACTTTTTCCACAACACTTAACACGCATTTGTACTGAAGCTGTGTATCATATGATGTAATACAGTCGACGCCTCTTATACTACACTCAAATCCGTTTTTCAAAACTTATAATTTTATTTAATTTCTTAATAAAAACTTTCTTTTATTCAAATCATTAAAAGAAAGTAATGAATAAAATATAAAAAAGCATAAAATTATTCATAAAATGAGTTATTCCTGAGTTTGAGTCTTTATGACTGGCTTTGGACCAAAGACAAGTTGTCTTCGAACCTGATCTCTTGCTGGAGGGCTGAACCCACTGGCCCACTCGTCACTGGAATTAACCCAGGGGCAGAATGGCTTCAATTGAGACAAATTTCAAATTTGTGATAAAACACAGAATTAAGAGAATACCTCTTTGGAAGAGTCGGCGCACTGCTTCTTGATCTCGACAAGACTAGCCTGGATCTCATAGTTTTTCCTCTTCAAACCTTTCATCCAACTGATGGCTGCGCTCAACTCTCTGTCCACTCTTCTAATCTTGACTTCAAGAGAGTCTACTTTCTCTAAGATCTTATCGTTTGAATCAGATTTCTATAAAGTATTTCAAAAATTTATTCACAAATCCATAAAACTGAAAGAAATACCGAATTTTGTGATTTTGTTTCAAGACTTTTATCACTTGAATCTGAGACACTCAACGTCTCCTCTATGAGATCACCTAATTTGTCTAGCTCATCCATTGAATGTTTAGCCAATGAATTCTAATATACAAAGAAATGGCCAAGATATGGCAAAATACTTAGCGGGGTAAAAATCAACCCAAAATCGTGGTCCGGACTCCGGAAATGCTTTCAATGAAGGTTTCAACAAATGATGAAATAAAAGTCAAATAATCAAACATTAATAACGTTTAAAAATCAAATGATCATGGTGAAAATTCGATTATAACAGCCTTTAATTATCTTTATTTTTCAACAAATTCTTACTCTGATTACAAAATGTTGATTAAAATCGAGAGAAAACGAAATAAAATTAAAAAATAAACTGAAATAAGAGATCGTAAGAAAGGGATCGGATGTTAGGAAAGGGTTTAAGAAATAAAATAAATAAAAAAGTGGTGGAAATAAGTATTGCTTTTGAAGTTTACATGAGTTTAGAAAATTTTATGCAAATAAGCGCCGGATTTTAGTCTAAGTTCGCAATGAAAGGTCCGACTGTTCCTAAACGGCGGGACCCGCATTCATAACAGTACTTAGCGATGGTGCTCGGATATTTAGTGCCGCACTGGTGGCAGAACTTGGGCAGATTATTGCTAGTGGTGGACGACGCCCGTGACCGAGTGCCCTCCGAGCCACTGCCATCGCGGGGCGGCGTGTTTATGGAAGACGACTCGGCGCTCGAACCGCTGGTACTGCCTCTCGTAGTGCTCTCACTCTTATTCTTATTCTGTGCCTCATTAGCTACCGTGCCGTTAGTCACGTGATTGCCATTGACTTTATTGTTGTCCTGAAGGGAATTCGGTTTATATTTTGTGCTTCCGTTCAAATAGAGTTCCTCTATTCTGGACTTCAATTTCTCCATCTCTTCGTCTTCTGATATCAGATGGTTATTATGCTGTCCATTATACTGTCCATTTTGATGTCCATTTTGATGGCCATTATAATTATAGACATGGTTGCTCTCAGTCTTGACGGGTGACATTCCTCCTGTTCGCATTCCAGGAACAGTTCGAGGTCCGCCAGAATAAGCCTCCGTCTTCTTTAGTAGTTCTTTGAGCTGTTCATTCTTCATATAATTGATTCCGTTGGTCGGGTGGTTCGGAAACTTCTCTTTGAACTTCATGATGGGCTCAGTCTGTTTGATGAGGTGCTCAATACTATCGGGTGATAAGTTCTTCGGTCGCGACAGAGAGTTGAGCCGTTGTTTATCGACGAACTTTGACTTTGTTGGCGGCGATGGTGAGGTCCGAACTTTGCGGACAACCGTTTTCGGTGATGTCTTTGACATAGTTTTCGGCGACGAACCGATTGGTAGACTATTTGGCGGCGACGGCTTTCCGTTCTGAACAGTGCTAACCTTTCGGTTAACGGGAGGGGTCGGAGGCTGCGAACGACTGCCACCGACAGGTTTGGGCGGAGTTTCCGTCTTTGGCGAAGACTTATTTGGTGACGGCTTATACTGTGGGTCAGTCATAAAAACACAATTTTAGTAACCAATCAATTCTTAAACTTAGAAATAAACTCTTTGCTCATGAAGTCTATTAACAGAATATTCTGTGCCTCACTCATAATGAGAAAATACTCTTGCAAAATGTCGATTTACTAAATGACTGTTGTTTTGACAATTATTGGAAATATAATTCAATTGAATTATCATTTTTTATCCATTAATCAAATGATGCATTACTTGAGCTAAGAAAACAGTAAACATTTTAACCCGGGTTGCCAATTTATAAAGGATGGGGGAGTGGTTATTCCTAGTTTTCATCTCAAATTTTATTTTATTTATTTTTTTATTTTAACAATAATTTATTCTTGATCATCATCCAGTCATTCTAGACTCTGAATGATGAAATTGAAAATCAATTAATAGTCTAATTAACAAATTCAATAGCACATAGATCTCAATCCTTGCACATCCCTGACTGTTGCATGAAAAATAGCTACACATTTAAAGCTGAAAAATATTGTATTAAATCCATTAAATATTTATTCTCTGATATAGAAAATCATTTCAATCGTAAAATAAATGTAATTCACATTCAATACAATAAATAAACAAAAAACAAAAGAAGTTTTATTTCTATTGATTAGAAGTTATTTGAAATCAAATAAATGTAATTTCATTTATTAATTCGTTGGAAATTCCGATGAAATTCAAAGAATATTTTCAGAACTAACATTGCATTTAGTCGTTAAATGTTTGCAAGAATCGATCGAATCGAATAAAAATAATTTTAATTGTCTTCGAGAAAAATAATCTAACATTAAGTCATTCAAAATGATTAATGAATTTATATTACAACCAGTGCTAAAGGACAGACGTTTAGGGAATGGCGAAAAACAATTCTGTGAAACATCAATATTGAAGAGAATTTTTGTTTTTGATTTCAATAGTACAGTAAAACCTTTGAGAGGGACCCCTCTGTCTCATCCCTCACTGTATTGGGTCCTCGAATTCGGAAAACCAAAAG
>JAQGAR010001084.1:0-10633 GCA_034697865.1 Oribatida sp.
AAGTTATCCCTCGCTCTTACTTATCCCCCATTTTCCCGAACCCGACCGAAGGATAACTCAGGACTTTAACTGTATATGAAGTAGGGATAAACCCATTTATTTTTCCTATCTTGATTCATAAAAAAATCAGATTTCAAATAACTTGAAAATCAGGTTTATACTTGATTATACTTTATACTTATAAATAATCAATTAATGAAACAATGACATTTTTTCATCCAATTATTGTTAATTAAATCAATTTGTTTTCTCTTTAAATGGAAACAAATTAATCATTTTCTTAATGTCACTTTCATAATGTTTTATTTGACTATTAGTTGTCACTTCAAATGTAATTTAAATGTTTTAATGATTTGTTGTTTCACTCGTAATGATATGATTTCAAAAATAAGAAAATAAAATTCACACATTTGTCGACAACTTTTGATGTATTAATTCACATACAATTAATATTCAAAGACTAAAAATATTTTAATAAAAACTAAATTATTCCTAATTTATGTCTTCAAATGAATTTCTTTGGCATTTTTTGCAAAATGCTACGCTATTGAGGTTCATGTGTTTCGTTGATGGATGTGTTCATTTTATACTCGATTAATTTAATTATAATCTAATCGTAATGTTTAGAACTGGAAAACATTGAAAATTAATGCAAATACTTATTTTATCCAATTCGATTTAAAAAGCACTGGATAAAATTTCAAATATCATAAATGAACTTAATCTAACATTGAGTGACCACTTTTAAAAACGGAAACTAGAAGTAATCTTGATTTAAATGATAAACATTTAGCAATTTAGATTAAACTATTCTTAATTAAATTTTCATTAAATAAGATGAAACATTGGTAAATATGGAACAAGATCATAACTTAATGGTGAAGACATCCATAGAATAAAATTGCTCATAAATGGTAATTGCTTTGAGGGCTTCTCTATGCCATTAGTTCTCCTCTAATAACAGAACTAAAGATATTATTTAATTTATTCATTTGAAATATAGATCTATAAATTAGTTTAATAAAATAATTAATCAATTTATGCTAAATTGTTTTGAAGGATATTCCAAAAAGCGGCTCGGTAAAGTTTAATCGGAAAATTTGTCAAAATTCTTGTTATTCTTAAATTAATCGATTGAGAAATGACACCATTTGACCAGATTGTTGTTCAAAGAATTTTTAAAAACTAAAGCTAATAAATGAAACTGTTTTTCGAAATAAAATGTCAATAAATAATAGCCTCGAGTAACTTTATTTTAAAGTTTATTTTCGAAATCAATGAGAATTCAGTAGAAATGAAATGTTTTTAAAAATTAAATCAATTTAAAGTAAATTCTCGGAATTTATCATTTGTTTTGTCGATTTTTTCCTCTTTTCGTTCAATTCTAAGACCAAAAATCTAAACCATTCCTTGAAATGGAAAATTTATTTCATTTTGATATACAGCTCACAGAAAGTCTTGTATTAGTAAGTGAGTGAGTGTCAACATGAATTTTGTGCCGCAAACTTTTATGGGGGCTACCACGAGATCAAAATTCTGGAGGTTTTTGACTTGAATTTTCGTCGCTTTTTATTTGAATCATAATTTAATTTGGAATAACTCAAAAGCGATCGACAATTATTAAATATTTGCATATTCTTAATGAGCGTCAAATTCTACACGGCTCATATAAAATGTTAATTTTAAAAATTTAAATATAGATAATAGCTTGATCAGCGATCTCAGGGGGATTCAGGGGGATTTTTCACTCAGGGGAATCAGGTTGGTGATAAAATTACGGCCGGAAGCGCGCATTTTTCCCTCAATTTACTGTTCATGGCTCTAATTTCGGTTAATTGAATCTTAATTGCATTAAATTGAGCTTAAATACGGTTTATTACTGATATTTAAAGACAAAATAGCAGGAAAAATTCGGCGACCGAATCGAGATGGCCCCTGTTTCTCAAATTTATGGTCTAAATTTTTTCCAATCTCAGGGGGGATTATCAGAAAATCTCTCCCTTACTTATCTTTGGATAATAGTGTTACACTCAACCAACTATCAGTGTTAGCGAAATAATAAAGAATTAATTTGAGCCCATTTTACTCATTTCATATCATTTTATTAGTATTTTAATCGAAAATATTTTTCTTATTTAAAAATTCTTCATTCTCGTTGAAAATTGATCTAGTAATTCAAAGGTTTTCGATCATTTCCAATCAGGTTTTCAAACAGTGAATCAATTCTACAAAATATTTGACTCTTTTGTACTTTTGCGCCATAAATGAAGCATGGTGAAATATTCCTAAATTTAATCAAATTAGCAAATTCGCACAGTTTTGAAAATTAAATATTTGAAATATCTTTGAGTAAAGATTAATTATTAAAAATTTTAAATAGGATGTAGGAATAGGATGTATTCGGATAGTATGACATTTCTCTTGAACTCAAAAAATAACGAATAGTTTAAATTTCAGTCACTTTTATTTTCAGTCAAAATTTTATATAAATTATTTATTAGTTTTGAAACAAAAGATTGTCATAACATCTAAAATATAATACAAAAGTAGGATTGATTCGGGTTACATAAGGGCATATAGTTGGCTGAGCCAAGAGCCTATTACTGACTAGTAAATATGAAGAATTCTTATTTTCTTCTTTTTATTAAAGTATTGTCAATAATATTAGAGACAATAGTATAAGAATGTAGTCTTTCATTACTTAATAGTTGTAGTCTATTATTGACAAAAACATCTTCAATATTATTAACTTTCATTAATTAATATTAATATTAATAAATATCATCTCTGTATATACTCTCCACATATTCATAATCAGGGTTACCCAACGCTTCGACTTCAGGGAGGGGGTCAGGGGGTGGTTTTTCACACAAATTTGGAAAAAATCCTAGAGGGGAGTCAGGTAAAATCTCACGGCCGCCATTTACCGCTAAATCCGGTTTAAATCCAGTTAATTAAGTTAATTCCTGTTTAAATTGGCCTAAATCCAGTTTTAAACCTGTTTAACTTCGGGCAGGCATTTTGACAAGAATTACGGAAAAAAAATTCTAGAGTGTCCTTTGCCGCCCTGTCAGGGGGTGTTTTTTCACCAAATTTTCGAATAAGGGGGTTTTGGGCTGACCCCTTTGGGTAACCCTGTTCTTAATATTAAAAAATTGAAATTTCAGTCTCAAATACACTAAATTCAATTTGCCTTAAAAAACTCGCCTTAAAAATTGTGACAATGTTTTTCTAGCCCTAGTTTCGATTTATAAGAATAATAAGCAAGCATATTACCCAAATTGATATTAATGGGAATAAATATTTAAGAATATAGTGATTGCAATTCTCACTTTGATTTTATTGCTTTTGCGAACAATAACTGCCTTTTCTAATGAATTTAATGACTTTGAAAGCTATAAAATTGAAGGTATAATAGATTAAAATTCGAGCTCTAAATTATATGCTCTTATAAACCGAATGAAAATATTTCACATGAATTCATTTGAATCGAGGTATTGTATAGCATTTGAAATGTCAAAATAAATACCTTCGGTCGAAATGAATGCTTTATATTTTGGTCAGTTCTCACAATTATAGTCAAGAATTGAATGGCAAAACATATTTTCATAGCAAAGAGTATATGGAAAAGAGCTGTGAGTCGAGAGTTAGTGTCATATTAATGCTATTCTATGATATGTAAGATATTTATAATATAAACTGAAATCGATTGGGATTCAGATCTTTGATAGAGAATTAGGAGAGACATAAGTTATTCACTAATGTCTTGAGAGTAGACCTGAATTTGGTTACTTTTCGCAAGCATTGCATCAATCACTGAAAAATGTCTTAACGATGGCTCCGATGCCATCAATGCCTGAATAAACAGTAACCGAAAAACGAGAGTTAAATGTTTCTTACCATTACGTAAAGTGAGAAAACCATTGGAATGGTTACGAATAAATCAGCGAAAGCCAGACTCACTATAAACCAATTGGTAACAGTTTGTAGGGTTCGCTCTCTGTAAACACTGAAACCAAAAATAAAGTTAATACACAAAGTCATAAAATTTTGTATTTTATTGTAATTTTTGCGTTTATTTGAGTCAAACCTGAGTATAACCAGAATATTGCCGAACAACGCAAGAATCGGAAGAACTGCGAGGAAGAGCGCCCAATAAACTCTATCAGGCCGTGAGCTGATCCCATCCACATCAGTGCCATTTCGAGAATCGTTTCTCCAAATGCAGTCATTTGAAGATAATTCAGGAGAACAGAGGAATGTGTCGTTTGTGACATCACTGATATTGTCAAACAATTTTCTGGTAAAGTTTGACATATCAGCCATAACCCCATCATTGAGACCATCGCTACTTTTTAAGAGCGACTCATTTTTAAGAACCGAAAAATGTTCGTCCAATAAATTACTAATCAATCGCTGAAAAGTCGGGTCTTTTTGATTGTTTGTTTCAAACAAATTATTTGATTTCTGTTCAGTATCTTTAATGTCATCTAACAGTTGTGTTTCTTTATTCTGGGTCTGTTTGTCTCCCATTGACTGGGCTGCGATCGCCAAACCATTCTCGTTGGTCCAGAAGGCGAGTGTCACGTTTATGAAGGAACTGCTCTTCAATTCTTCAATGTTTTCATCCATTATTTAATCGAAATATCAGTTTTTAGACTTCTATTACAACTTTGGTTTTCTAATAGTAATCTTTCGACTGAATCCTAATTGACTTCATTTTTGACGAATGATTGATGACATGTCTGTCTGTAAAAAAGATAATAATGGTTTCAATGCCTTATATTTTGACTCACAATAAAAATTCAATCAAAAAGAAAATGTAAGATATTATCAAAAAAACGATTACACGATTATTAATCGCATACTTATAATAGGTTCGCTTTTTTATGAATCAATGAGAAATCAAAAATTGGTTCAATCATCTTCGATAATTTAATATATGCTGGCTCATTAGTTCCCAATTTCACAATATTTATATACGAAAGGGCAAATAATTTTAAAAAACATTAACAACTTGGCATTATTCGTTCAATCAAGAAGATGAATGTAAACCAGGGCTAGCCAATCTCCGAGGCTCTAGGTGGGTCTAGGGCCTTCGCGCGGACGCTATTGTTCCTCAGCCCTTCGATTTCTATGGTATATCAGGAATTTCCGGTTCTAGGAGGGACCCGCTTGGATCCACTGAATGTAAACTAAATATATGAATGATGAAAATAATTAATGTAAACTGAATATAGACCCAGGGCTGCTCAAGAGGGTCTAGGCAGAAAAAAGGAATTTAGTCAAGCCTATTCAACCACTTTGAGGTCGGGTACATCCTTAATTAGACCTCAGCATTCAAAAACAAGCAAGTTATAAAATCCAGGCATTGGAAAAAGAAAAGAAACCAAAATAGCTACTTTGCAATTCATGCCTTAGTTTTCAGTAAGAGAGTACAATTTGAATTTAGCCATGCTCATCACAATTTAAACTGGAAATAGTCGGGAAAGCGCAAAAAGATTTATGATATTTTATGTTCATTTGATCACTCTGAGAACAATGTTGAATACTAATGTCCAGGATCCATGGCCAATCTTGATATTGAGGCTCTCGGTGGTTCAATAATTTAAGTGAGTTTCTGAACATTTAACTTATTTGGTGAAAAATTATTTCAATTTAACCTAATTTGAAAATCAAACAAAATTTTCTGTAATTTGTTTTTCTTAGAAATGTTGAAAACAGATTCAAATGGAATTTGAAAGTGAAAAATAGTAATAAGAATTGATAGGAATTCCAGAACAAATCTGCATAAACAAACTGAGCATTGGTTTTGTATTTTGATGTCGTTTACAATTGCATTATCGCATTCTAATCATCTGAAAGACAATTCATTTATCATTTCTTGTTTTTAATCTAATGTTTAAATCCAAACGCGAAGAACCTCTCAATTCTGAAAACTATATAAACTTATATTTATTTGTTAAGTATTTAGAATTTGCTTTAATATTAAAATATAACAACTTTTCAAATAATCGAGTTTGAAAAAAGCCTGATCAGGGTTGTTTTTGGTTCTGTTAGGTATATTTTTGAGTTTTTTATATTATGAGATTCGAAATATTTTTTTGTTTTTTGTTTGTATTTTCAATCGATTTATTGGAAGAGTTTTAAAACTATCATAATTTAAGTCACGCTCAATGTTTCTGATAGTCTTCTATAAGAATTCAAGATTTATATATAAATTTCAAATACATTTTGATTTATTTCCATTTCGTGTCGCGAATCGTTTTCAACGGTTTAGACAACAATTTCTTATCTTTTCGTTCAGATATTTGTTCCCTAATCTGAATTCCATCGAATCTGTCCATAAAAACAAATGAAAATTTAGTCCTCTCCTAAAAGAGGAGATATATTTTGGGCATAACTTTTCTATAATGTTGATGTTTCACAAACTGAACATTTCAAAATACAGACACAATCAGAATATGTTATAATATTATGGGTTTAGTCGTCGAAGTGCTCTAAAACTCAATGATTTGCATTTATTCTAATGTGAGTCACAAATAAATTCAACTTTGTTTACGATATCGTTAAAAAAGATATGTAAAAACATTGAGTCCTCTCCAGCAGTGATTGCATAGTGCAAAGAAAGTGCAATGATGCCTTGCGTTTTCATTGAATAGTTTTAGCATATACAAAATACATAGTTAATTGCTGTAATGGCATACAGTGTAATCTTAATAAAAATTATTTGCTAAATGAGAAAATGAAAAGTTTGCAAAATTGTGGTAATCATTGTGATCCCATGTACAAGTTCAGTAGATCATCATATATGATCGGTCAACGGAATTTGATCGAACCTTTTCTTTAATATCTCGGAAACTAATTGAGCAAATATGTGAAAAGCATATATAAGATCTATCGATTTGTGGTTTACCATTATTACCACGATCTGATCCAATGTCAACTTCTTAGAAAATACATCAACTTTGTGAAGGAATAATTTAAATTATAATAAGTGAGGAATTTGTGACTCCAAAAAGAGATTATATTGTTTGTAAAGTGAAATGGGCACAGAAATTGGCAAGGTGTTATTGAGTTAAATTAAAATATTTCTTAATTCTGATTAATATTAATAGGCAGCCTATTTATTACTGATTAATTTGATATCAGATTAATTGTTTTCCTTGAAGTATTTAAAAAAATATCGAGATCTTAACTACTTAATGTCTGAAAGTGCTTTGGGAAAATGACAAAAAATGACCACAAATTCTATTAGTCTTTTCCTCCTAAAATGATCAAGGTGGTCAATTAAAAATTTTATTTATTTCAATATTCAAGAAAACATTTTGACTCGTGTTCCCGGATGCTTTAAAATCTCATTAGACTTTCTGGTCATTATATATAGGTGGCCGCGGTTCCAGACGGAAAATGTTTTCGGTAATTGTGGCCAAAAATCCCGCCGAAAACAAATTCAAACTAGATATAATATAAGATTACATGGATTTAATTATATTTACGTCGATTAAATTAAATTAAATGGCAAAATGGCTGCAGTGTCAAATTTATAAAAAATCCTATCTAATGTTATCAATTAGCCGAAAGTCCCGTAGAAATGTCCATTTGATGTATGGATATTTTTTGAAAAAGATATAATAATAAGAAGGTATAGACTTCTGATTTAATTAAAGATTTGATAGAAATAATAGAATAAATTGTAAGAAAATTCCTTTCAAAGTATGTCCAGAGCATCATGAGGAAGGTCAAGATAAAGGTCGGCCAAGCGGCCAATCATGGACTACAATAGATTATCATTTAAATGTAAATTATAGTTTAAATTAACATCTTTCAGATAAAAAATTGCTTGTTAATGAATATGCAAAAAGTATAAAATAAATTTCAAATTGATTATTGTGCCCATTTCACTTTACAAACAATGGTCTGTTGACCTCATATATGTATAAATTTATAAGTTTTAACTTTTTGGTTTGTTACAATGCAAATTAAGTGTAAAGTGTATCGCTTACAAATTTTGTTTTTCATCAATTTTTCTCATTTTTCAAAAATTAATTACTCAATAATTAAAAGTGATAACGACCAACTAATAACATATTTGAGGTTTAACACGCCATGAACAATTTTTAAGCTTCATACAAGTATATCCCACTTTTAATAAAGTAAAAATTTTTAATATGGAAATCTATGAAGATATTAGTCATTTTTAAAAGATTGTCATACATTAATTAGCAATCCAATTCTAATAAATTTTATTGCATAAGACACTGCTGCTCTTCTACTTTCATACCCACTCATCAGACCAGGTCCACCTACCAGGATCTTTGCTGTGACCGGGACCTTCGCAAAGTTGACGAATTTTCTAAGAAGTTGACATTGGATCAGATCATGGTGATATTGGTAAACCACAAATCGATA
Source organism: Oribatida sp. (assembly GCA_034697865.1). NCBI lineage: Eukaryota > Metazoa > Arthropoda > Arachnida > Sarcoptiformes > Oribatida sp. The sequence continues at coordinate 8,413 of JAQGAR010001084.1, forward strand.
GATCTTATATATGCTTTTTGCATATTTGATCTAGTTCAATTAGTTTGCGAGATATGGGCGAAAAGGTTCGATCAAATTCCGTGGACCAAGCATATAGTCTATGATTCATAGATTCTTCCATAAAAATAAGCTAGTTTTAACTCCCTCTACCAAATTTTGTTTAGGTTCGCGAGTCTCTTAAACTTGGAATTATTTTAATCAAAATTCTTCTGAAGTTTAATATAAGTGCCATTAAATGAATATTTTATAATTATCCACATTGAATAGATAATCAGGAGTCCATTAAGAGGCTAATTGTTTGATATTATTACTAGATGATTGTTTACAGACTTCTAATTTGCCGTTTAATTACACTATAATTGGTTTGATTGATGAATGAATTAATTAAAATTTGATGGTTTTTTATCTCAATTCAATTAATGTACTTGCATATACAATTATATACTAAATGTTATAAACGTTTAAACTTACTGTAGGTAATTTAGTGAACCTAACGTAATATGATCAACCGTTAGGGATTCACTAGGATATTTTAAAAATTAATAAATTTAATAATATTCTCATTCAATAAAAGCCAAAGTTCGTATATATTTTAGCATATATTTAAACATTATGAATGCACAACATCGTGGCCAGTTTAAGTGAAAAAGAATTATATCTGATTTTAGTTAAAATGTAAGTTCAGAAATTATTTATCAAATTATTCAAGTTTTATCAAGTGATTATAAAACCAATATAACGATATAATAATAAAACAATACCCAACATTGCATTTGAACTTACAAAGGTTTAAAATTTTTCTTTCTATTTTGCTTCTTCTTTCAAGATTTTTACCGGCACTTAAGCTGGCCATAAGCAAATAAAAACTAATCCTTCTCATTTATATCAATAAGTTCTTTAAAATGACATTGAAATTAATCTAATATCGCAATTCTTAATTGTGGACTCCCATTTAAGCATCGTGCGGTTACTTGACTAAATTCGCGATATTCAGGATTTTTCCAAGTGAATCATAAATGGTTGGTCAATCTTTGGCATTATTTTGGCACTAAGATATTGTGTAGAGTTAATTGTTAATTAATTAGTAATTAACTCAAAAAGTTATTGTTTAAAATATTGAAGAGAAAAGTCCTTTCAATTCTTTTCATAGAATAAGAATAAATATTTAGAATGTTTTGAATAAACTATGGATAGTATTCTCTGAAACCTTATTTTTATGAGTAAAAATAAAAAACAAAAAAAGTATAATATTTTTCTCTTGGGATTCTGTTAACATCGAAATCTGAAATAGAATAACCCGTAATTCAATTTTAATTTTTTCACGAAATTGCATGCTCACCTCAATACAAGTTTCTTCAATTTGTACAAAATAAAATCAATTTTACAATGGATTCGCTCACAATTCTACATAGTTTTATGAGACCATCAAAACAACTATCTTTTAAAATAATAACATTTAAAATAAAGAAATCATTTTTTACTTAACTTTCATATGAATTCAATAATAAGTTTATTGAATGAATGAAAATTCATCATTAATAAACTCGATTCAAATGAATATTTTTCAATTAATGAAAGACCAGGAAATTAAAAATAAAATAAAACAAAGATAAAAATTTAAATAAATATGAGCACGTCATTAATATGTCCAGTCCTATTTCATATTAAGAACAGAAAGAAAATTATGAAATAGGAAATTCCATCAATTTAATTTGTAGATTCTCTTTTAAATCAAATAATGTTCACCTTTTAATCTATGCTTTTAATTCTTACTTTTTTTAATTTGATTAATTAAAAACGCTTTTCACTGTATATTCGCATAATTGAAACAAAACGTCGCGCAATAGGAATTCGCGAAATAGGAGTGGGCGAAATGAGCTATCGCCAAGTAGCATTTCCATGAAGTAGGATCAAACTATTAATATCCTCACAATTCTTTGAAGATTTATAAGGCTCGAAATTTATAATAATTAACTACCACATTTTTTTACGAAAAAAAGTAAAAAAGCTTTATTATAAAAATTAGCAAAAAAGAGAATTGAATATTAAATTATTTGTAACCAAACTAATGTAACCTATGTAATTCTTTTAGTTCTTTTGGCTAGTTAGAAGTAAATATAATGGTTTGATCCTTTATAGCCTCCAATTGATTGGTTATCTTGGTCATCATTGAAAGTGCAATAAGAAATATATTTTGACAAATTCAGTCCCGGAAAAGGAG
>JAQGAR010001085.1:0-10632 GCA_034697865.1 Oribatida sp.
TATCTCCTCTTATTCTGAGTTTTATGTTCTTCTTCTGTTTCTTATGGTTCTGATGACTCGTTTTACTGAAAACCGGAGGAGCTGATAATGAAATGATATATCGCTGACAATAGAGTGAAACACATAAACTGAAAATCAATTTAATAATTTGAGTTTTATTTTTCAACTGGGTTCTCCAAGTTCAACGAGTATTGCAACAATAGTGGAGCTTTTTGGCTTCACATTGAATACAGGGATGTGGTAAAATGGCAAATGTAATAGGAAATCCATCGTTTTGCTTTAAATTAAATCTCACTGTTTGGCCTATTTTTGACTAAATTGAGTTTAGTTTGTCTTTAATCAAATCCACGCCCTGTCACTGAGTAAGCAAACCATGTCTGAACCCCCTGTCTCCTTGATGATCCTTTTAAATCAAACTTTAAGTGAATCGAAATTGAAGTTATAATTAGATTTGAATGTAATTGAATTAGTTAAATGTTCATTATATAAAATTAAATACTTGGTAGTTATTCAGCCAACTCCTGCATGAGATTAGCTGAAGAAATTCCTGTGGATTGCATCTAGGTGGCAGACTATTCCTGCTATTAATGTGTAAATTATAATTATTTAATTGTTGTTCAATATTATTGACTAAAGTTTTATTTATTTCTCGTATTAGTAAAGTGATGTCATTCAAGATTATTAGTGCGAATTCATATTTACTCTTTGATAGACATCCGGGCAATTCTCATAATCATAATAAATACGAGTCAAATAACGTTTTTATTGTCCCTTTTGTTCAACAAAAATTGTGAAGAAAAAAACAAAATATTTTGCCCAAAGTATTGGTTGCCATCAATCATATTCAACATTCATCTGATGTCAAATCTATTTTTAAATAACTGCACTTCTCTTTTGTATTCCAGACCTGTTGTAGTCTATGCTCTCTATATTATTTATAACGGGATAGAGAACAGAATATTCTGAGTCTTGTATTAATCTCACAAGCGTTTGTATCGAAAGTCTATGAAAATCAAAAGGAATATTATATAATATTAAATTGAAAGTAAGATTATAATCAAAGTTTTGATTGAGAAACAGATTACATCTGACTATCATTTGAATATCTCTTTTTAATTACAGCAAAAATATATGCTTTTAGTCATAACTATTTATATGCAATAAATAGTAAAGAATTAATTAAAAGAGAATATATTTTATGTGAACTGCATTTAGAAAGTCAGTGAATATGCAAAACATTTTGTGTTAATCCAGAGATATGCTCTGATTAGAAAAGTTTTTAATTAAGAAAACTTGTTATTTAAGTAATCCGTTTTGTATTTGAATCTCTAATGAATTAATTGTAAAAAAGCTTTTTATGTGATTCTTCAGTCTTCAGCTCTTAAGCTTTGATTTGAATTTTGTTAACAACAGTTTCATTTCAAACTTAATTCCAATGATATTTGGTTAAAGGATTGATCGGTAGTGCACTTCACAACTAATAACTATTAAACAGTACCGACTCTTCCTTAGCCGACATTACTGTTAATTTGAATTTTCGTATTTTGTTTCTGACATTTATAATCAATTTAAAGACGAGAGCGACGACATGAAAGTGCAGTAAAAACAGTCACTCCTCTCGTATGTGCAATGGTTAAACAGTTTGGCTTTCAATTAGTGCCGATCCTTATTATTATATTGTGAGCCAAAAGTTTTTCGGTCTCTGTTTTAATTAATTTTGTGCACATCCGCGAAGTTTAAGCACATTCGGGCGCACTGTCTCTTCTCAATTAAGTCAAAGTAGTCGGTGCGGTATTTTTACTACACATTCATCAAAAGCAAAGATTTAATCCCTAAACACAGACCAGAATCACATTTTCGATGAATGGCCGAAATTAAGTTAGATTTGATCCCAAGAATAGATTTTGATTAATTGAATACAAATTAACTTGTGATTGAAAACGACTACATCGCTTTAATTTTGATTTTGGTTCAATGTATTCGATATAATTGTTTGAGTTTTTAAACCGTTACTCAATTTTATTGGTTTTGTGCCCAAAATTCTTAGTCAAACAATTCTATTATCCGATTATACACTGAATTCAATTTAAATGATTGATCAATGAATCGATTGGTGTTGAAAATGAGTAAACTATTCATAAGAATCACTGTTTGTCGTTAGGCATGAGATCTGCATAACTTGTGTGCAGATGTCTGTCCATAACATTTACAGAATCCAATGTGATGTCGATGTATCTGAGCTGTCAGTATTGGTAAAGCCTTTAATACCGATTCAATTAGTGAAATGACTACTAAAACACTAATAGATTTGTTTGAAAATATAAGTTTATTTACGTAACACTTATTTTCTATAATTAATGATTCGTTGCATTAATTGAACTAAAGAGTGGATAAGAATTAAGAAAACTATTGTTTGAATTTTGGCGTCAAATATATTTTAGAAATGCTTTTATTCTAATGAGAAAATAATTTCATTAATTATACTCTTGTTTTCAAGAGTTGTTTGCTTTATTCAAATGAATATTAAAGTCTGAAATGGTTTTTGTGTTTAAATTAATGATAGAATTAAATTCTAAAAATAAAGAGAATTTGAAGAGTTATTCATAAAATTCATGAGTATTTCAGTTTTGACGAAAATATTTTGCGAATATTTGGTATTCAATTCATATTTGATGAGAAAATCTAATAAACAACGAAATAGTATTCAGACGACTCCTTTGGAATAGTTTTTGTGACATTAACTGTAAAATGAAACCACATTTTCTCTCTAAATGTCACTGACGTTTGTGTTACTGTAAGAGACGGATACTTTATGATTTGATTTTTTCAATTTTTTCATCTTCTCATACAATATATATTCAAATTAGTTGAACACAAAGTGACAGAAGTTGTATAACAGAGTTGAAACTCAATAGCAATACTGATCTGAACGACGCTTTCAATTGCACTATAAATCTAATCACTCGATGGGAAATGTGCTGAACTCAGGTGCAGATTATTGGCCTGTGCTCTGCAGCAATTGCACAGGCGATCACTCGTTGCGATAAATTAGAATAATAAAAGAGGACATAGAAACAGCCAGTTTGTGCTGACCCAACATTCAACTGAAAAAACTAAGTAATTCTTAATATAATTCAATCGTATGTTTAAAGTGCGATATGTGTTCGCACTTATCATTACATCAGTGGAGGAGCTGTAGACTGGCAGAGACAGGGACTGTCAAACAGACAGCACCGGCTATTATTTTCAAGTAACGATTCTAATGATTCTAAATATAATTCCTTCGGAAAAATATATGATATCTAAAGTAAAAACTAAATTACTATTAACCATATGAGGGCCGCATAACTGTTAGTATCTCTGTTTGTATTACTCATCGCCACTGTTCCTTACTCTGAATGTTATGATGTGCTCCGCACCGCTCTCTACCCAGTATGTATTGCACTCTCTGTCCAGAGATTTATTCATTATTAATGCCTTAACGGCGGGAAACGAGAGCTGGTGTTAGGGCTGTCTCTTCGCGCTCTGTCTTTGCTTTAGTATCCGCCGAATGACTGACTAAAGTAGTAGTTGGATGTGCTGGCGATCCATCCATTTTTTGCACTGCTGTTACACCAAAATCTATTGCCATACGTTATATAACACAACTGTCCCAACGGATACTTAATGCCATGCTTTCAATAGGGGACAGCCATAAGATAAGGAGTCAGATATAGTCAAATAAGCTATTGAACTGAAAATTCAACAAATAAAGTGCAATTTTAAGGAAAAAACAAATGTTTTTATTTAATATAAAAATTGTGCTGACTCATATTTAATTTGAATCTTATCTATATTGTTTTTGATAAATTGGCTTGGTTATTCCTTTTCTAAATTATACTTAACATAATACAAATGTATAGATTGAGATCTCCTTGATATCCAGAGTGAACTGTTTTTATCGGATACTTCATTGGCAGTAATTCATGACTCGCACCGACTGATAATCATTTGTAAACTTCATTCTGGTGATGACTGTCCCTATTTGTGGCAAAAATATTTTCGCCTGATTTGGCTTTTTTTGTGTTTCACCCAAACTATTGTCTGACTTTAATATACTGCAGACATGAAAACATTTGACGACTGTTTCAATGAATTTTTATTTTTTGTTATTATTTTAGGACTAAATTCAGTGGAAATTATTGTCATTTTGATACAAATATCACTTTAATTCCGACAATCTGTTCACTGTCTCCAAAAGTAACCCATCCACTCCATTAAATACCAGGTTCTTTTGAGATAAAATGGTTTCGAAACTATAATTTGATAATAATTTTCAGGATTTTTTTTTTGCAATTTATGGCTTAACGTAGGAAATTGTTTTAACTTTTACTGCAAATAACATTAAAACTTTTAATAAAAACTATTAGTTTTTGGGATTTTTAATATTTATTTTACAATTTTGTTCGCTTTAGTGATAAAAATCCTTTTACTTTTTTCTGAAGGCTTTTCTTTTGAAATATAAGTTATATACTCTTTTAGAATTGAAATTATAAAATTTCATTTCTATTTCTCTAATATAACATTTTGTGAGAGGAGTAGCCATAGGTGTATTCAATTTATTAAAAACTTGAAAACTTCAAGCCTGCAATGTATCGTGATATGATTTTTCTTCTTCTAATGCACATCCCATGGATGCTTTCTTGCTTAAATATCGCACGGAAGCTTGTTATTTCATATTATGTCTTCTCCCTGGTTATTTCTATACATTTGTATCATATTTTATTTATTTCATATTATATTCGGTGTATTTCCGTTAGAGTTTCAGTAATTTTCTCAAAGATGATATACAACCGAAAAATAAAAACTATTATTATTTGTGTTCTGTTTTCCGTAGTTTTAGTCGAAAAACAAATTGAATTTTTATGGCATAACAGAGAAAATATTTTGCAGAGAAATGTTTTATTTGTATTATATTTTGTGTGTTGTTCTCAAACGACAAACACAATAGTATATGACAAATAAGTCCGACAAACAATTTGGTCCACAAATACTCTGAAACAAAATAAAAAGTAATTTATAGTAAAATACATTATATGTTTGTAGGTTTAGTTGTTTTGCTTGCAATGACTGAGTTTGGTATTCATTACACGTCCACATGCAAAATGTAAAACATTTTTGTTTTAAATTAGTACTTAATTTTAGATTATACTTTGAAATTTAAAGTTTAAATTGATTTCAATACTTCTTTATTAGTTTTTTCGTCTCGTTTCAAACAAGATATAAGTTTTCATTTTTATTTTTGAGAAAATAAAGAATTTTTCACAAAACAATTAGCGGTAGAAACCATTATAACTAATTTAAAACACTTCATGACTGCAATTAGATCCTAAGTCTCTCTCACTCGGTTTAGGTTTCATTTGAAACTTATAAAGAAAGTAATCATACAATAAATAAGATTAAAAACGAAATGATGTTTAAGATTTCTGCAGAGCATTTAATATACATTAATGTATATTTTTAATTAGAAAGGTGGATTTAATAATTTCGCACAAAGCTAGATAATATGAAATTAAAAATTTACTCTAAGTTGTTGTCCCTTGATCTCAATTACTGAAACTTCACAAGTAAAAGCAAAAATTACTAAAGAATCTGCTATAATATATGAATAAACTTGTTTGAATAATTTAAAGGGTTTTTCATAATTGTAGATGTTTATAATTGATAAAGTATTGATAACGCTTTAGCACATTGTCTATGAAAGCCACCTTCCCACAACTAATCATCAAATGTTTTTCATCGGTAGATTAAATTGAATTATTTTTTGTCTCCTGTTTTACACATAAGTCAACACTTGTTTGATAACTATCTCTGATGTGAACACTCTTTTGGTAATCAATTCATAATTTAATAAATGAGTGCGAATTTCATTAAAATAATGCGAAAAATTAATACAAAGAATTTTTCTCAAAATAATGAGAGTTTGAAAAAGTTATCCCAAATTTATTTCGTATAAAAATACCTCATTAATAGTTCGGATACGTTTTCTTCACGTAAAGTCTCTATTATCTTAAGGAAGAGGAAGGAGTGGGGAAATGCACTGGGGGTGTTAACAGAGATAATGATTTTCCAATGAATACAGAGTAGTGACTGAAGTTTCTAAGGTAAAGGTTTTTAAAGGAGAGTTCAGTAAACTTGGTTTTTTAGGAAGACTGAGAGTAAAAGCATTTGTGGGTCCTATGAGAGCAACACTCCAAATGAGAGCACAGAATGGTTTTTCAATCAACTGATAAAATGCTCGACCAATTTGGTGTCGTATCTATTGGTCCGTAATTTAGTAGAGAAACCCAATAGTAAAGAGTGAATGACTGAAACCAATCGTAAATATAATGTAAAAAATAGTATCAAAGACAAGCAAAATGTGAAATGACGTGAAAGAGTGCTCTTTGTATATCTGTGCTGTCAATGGATGCGAATTGAGATACTCTCAGACTAATAGTGAATAGAGTTAAGAGATGTTATGCTTAGTAATAGAAAAGACAAGTAAAACATCAACTCATTGAAGGCATCCAAGAATCGACTGATTTGGATGTTTGAGTCCTAATGAATGCCGGAGCAAAAGAAACGAATTAGTAGATTGAATACCAGAGCAGAACAGCACATAACTGGACTCAGCCTTTTATGTCAGAGTAAAACACATTACGTTTATATTCTCTTCAATTCTGTGCTCTATTAGTATTAGTATAGATGACACACACAGCCTATCACTTCATTAGTGTTTTTCGACTCTACATCACTATTAGTCTATCAGACAATACTTTTGCCACAATTCTGCCCTTCAAATGTCAGCACTGAGTACAGCACACAATGTCTGTCCTCAAGCTTTTTGTTGCAAAGAAATCTCATTGAAGTTTCAATTTTACAGATTAGTCGACTCGTGTTTATTCTTCTCTTCTCTATTCTGTCCTTTCATTACAATTGATGTTATTTTTTCATCATTTAATTTACGTAATCAAAAAAACGTAATTACAAACCACTCAACCGTTAAATGTTTGATTCAATTTTATGGGATATTTCTCCTAAATTACCATAACGTGAAAAACAAAGATCATTTTAATCAAGATAATTGACAATGACTAAGCCTAGATTACTAAATTGGAGTGCAAAGCCCTCGAATTGATTTTTTTATTTGGGAAATAAACCATGATCATTGATTTTGATAAGGAAAGTTATAAATCTTAAAGATAACCATGAACTGTGCCAATTTGTTCTTTTTATAGTGTATTTTACTTATATTTTTGATTTGAAACAACAAATCAATATCTCTTAGACTTTTCATAAAAAATTATAGAAATTGATGTATCGATTGATGAGTTGAGAGAAAAATAGAGATAAACACGACTTAAGTGAAGTCAGAGGCTATAAACAGTACAGACTATGAGAGAACCGCTATTTTACTGTTGACTCGTATTAACCGAAAAAATCGGACACAAAAAATATAATACAATATAAGACTTGGGAGAAGATTAGAGCAGATCCTCGATTGTGTTTCCACCAGAAGACGGAGTCCACAATAAATGTGTGAGTTCTGAATCAGACCACCAAAAGTTAGGAAGGAATTCAATAGAACAAGTCGTGTGACTATTAGCTAAGGATTCTGAGTTGATTTTCAGGCTCTGTTCTGCTCTTCCCTTTCCCCAAATTATATAACAGTTGAGAATATAAGGAGTGAAACACTGAGTTTGAGATAAAACAAATGAGTCGATCGATTGATGAGTTGACGGGATTTTCTATCGCCGGGCGCTCTAACGTGCGAAGCCATCAAAATAAGTACTTTCCCTTATACTCTCTCCTCTTACACAACCGGCTCTTAGTTATGTTTGACTCCCTTTCTTTGCTCCCAATCCTATCAAATAAATTTTCATCACTTGTTTGATATGTGATTTAGTTCTGCAGAAAAACATTTTAAGCAAAAGATTTTTCTCCATTTAGTGTCGAAATCTATTAAATGCAATGAATTTATAGGCAATCATAAAGAAAAGGATTCATAGGAAAAATCCGTTCCCTAAGACTTCAATAACTTTTTATTATTTTTTTTCTCTCAAATTTTAATTAATACAAAAAAGTAAGTCTTATTTTACATTAAATGTCATTTGAGTTTAAAATTTGGTTCTTCGGGAAAAAGAAGATTACGTTCGGAATACAAACACAACAGTTTGCGAACAGTTCTCGCGGGACTGGAATTGTCTCCGAGTCTACTCCAGTGACGAGTCATTAAATACGGGGACAGACAGTCTTTTAGAGGAAAGGCTGTTATGTGATTTTGATGAATAAATAAAGTGCATAATTATGTTTCTCTTGGTTTTAATTCTTGAATCTTCTTGTTCTTCACTCACTATCACTGTTTGTTATCTCACAGTTTCTGTTGAGTCAATGTTTGGTTTCTCTCAATTGACTGACTCCTCTCTCCCTCTCCTATCTATCCATCCATTACTTGTTGTTATTTTTGGCGACTCTTCACTTGAAAATGAAATTCTTGTAATTTTGTTCCACAAATATTCACCGGGGTTTCAATTGTTTTCAGTATTTTAATGACAATTATTTACAGAATATTCCGTTCAACAAAGGAATTGACTGTTGTGTGTGTAAACCGTCCAAAACTCCGCTTATTTTTCGTTTTTGTAAGTTATATGAAAATTTTAAAATTAAAATTTTTCGGATTTTTGTGTGACATTTGTTTTGTTATATAATTTAATAATAAATAATAATAAATACAAAAATGTTATTCTTATATATAATTTCAAAAAATTATTTAATAATTGAAAGGTTTGAAATTTAAGATCAAAATGTGTTAAAATAAAATACAAATTAATAAATCAATTTTTGAGATAACATTTGATAACATTTTTGTTAAAATTCTCTCATTTTTGGTTTTGGAAGCGTTTTATTTACAATTATCAAACATGGCTTAAAAGTATTCCTGGTCCATCAAATTTTCATTCCGAGCAGATTTGGGTTAGTTTTCAATTTATTGTTTGTTATGAATAGTATTTTTAAATGACTTGAAGACTAGTTTAACATTCCTTTGATTCAAACGTTTGTTTTTTATAAATTTAATGACTGTTTTCTGATGACTTGAAACTGATTTCATCCGTTATTTTGTTGATAAGAGATTTGAACGAATCGTCTTTTAAATTATCGGTTTTTGTGATGAAAATTGAAAGAAATTGTTTTAAAACTTTTCTTTTGTTTCACTCAATTCTCTTCTAACACTTCACGAAAATTTTGAGCCCAAAAACATTAAAACAGAGAACAGAATACTTATTAATTTGAAGTCAGTTTTTGCCGTAAAACTATTGTTGAGTAACGCGTATTCTGGAAGAGAAGAAATGTACACAAAAATTATTTATTGATTAAAAATTTATTTAAAGGATTGCAAAAGTAATATCTCATAACTCCGACAAATCTAAGAAATGGATTGAAAAAATGAAAAATTGATTTATAAAATTCTCTATTTGTTTCTACTGTGAGTCGATTCGTATTTTAAAGCAATAATACTGCATAAGAGATGGGCAAAGAATTCCCAGGTCTAAAATTCGTAGAAATTTAAAACTTTCTAAAATAGAACAATAGCTTGCTCTAATTATTTATTAAGTCGAACAAAAAAGAAAGACAATTGACACTGGTAATTTCTTTGTTTCCTTTAGATTTTATTATATTTTGCAACCATGAAAATTAAGTTTTTCAATTAAAAATTTGTTAACAATAACATGCGATTAGTGTATTTATCGAGGTTGTTTTGAAACTGAATTGATAGTAGTATTTTGTCAGATAAAATCTAAAAAGTGCAATTATTAGCAAACCATTCAACCAAATTTAGTCACCCATATTTGACACCCTCTGGCCATCACTGATTTTGTAGTTACACAAAAAAAAGTTAGAAAGAAAGACTAAAACCCCAGGAAATATCAAATATATATAAGGTTTAAACACATTATTCTTCGAGAAATTCTTCTCTTCCTGTTATCAGCAGCTGTTGTGAGAAGACATCAGAATTTTTTCAAAACTCCAATCGTTTTGCGATCGCAACGAAAGAAAAGAGTAAAATATATAACTTTTAATGGATCTGAAGACTAGTGCCTATGGATTGAAGGAATAGATAAGAATGGGGCAAACATGAGATAGCCTAGAACCAAATAAGAATTCAAAATCGTAAAATCATCATTAGTTTGTCGAATCAATTCTTGAGAAATGTTTTTCAACAAATTTTTAATATTGAGAAATCTAGAGTATTAGTCAGAATAATTGCTTAGTTTAACAGGATATAAATATAAAGTTCTATCATCAAGCAAATTTGTTTGTTTGTTAAGAGCGCTTTTTCATGCCGCTCTCTTTTTAGCAGTAAATTCTTATTACTGGGTAGGATGTGCTCTCAAGAAAATACATGTCTGTCTAATTTCACTCAAGCAGAATTTTGTTTGCACTCATCCCTAACTGTGTCCAATACATCCTAGAATTTTGAGCTCATTTTCCTAACAATTTTATACATGAACTCAGAATGAAATGCAGAGAAATTACTTCATTCAATTAAAGTCTGGCAATAGTTTACAGTCACTGATGTGCAGAGTGGTATAGCTCAAATACAAGTTCCCC
>JAQGAR010001086.1:0-10630 GCA_034697865.1 Oribatida sp.
ACTCATAAATAATACTAAATAAGCGCCGCCTAACGGAAGGAAAACCAACTAGGTATAAAGAACCAGTTGATTTATCTGGTAATCTTGATGAATCAAAGTATTTTCTGCAAGATTGAAGCTGGAACATTTTATTATTCTGTATTTATTCATCACTCATATTGATTAAGACCATCTTCATGGTCAAATTCGAAGAGTTTGATCTTGTTTAAATGGTCAATAGTTAATGTAATATGATGTATAGATGGCGTGACCTGTCTAGAAAGTAACATGCTCAATAATCATGTGTTTTTAAACCATTCAAATGTTTGTTTTCATTTATTCAATTGGGACTTAAATCACAATTAATTTGATCTGGGTTGAATTTATTGACAAAAATGGATCCGAAACAGGTAAAACAAAGAAGCTCCTTGCTCCTCTATCAAAATTTCATCTTGCATCTATTTAATTTTAGAAAAAAACCGAGAGAACCAAGAAATTCTTCAGCAAAAGACGAAAAAAGGTCCTGCTCACTTTCGATGCCGACGAGAGGAAAGACTTTTTAACAGGTACAATTCCATTAGATTACCTAGATTCAAACTTTCTTTGACCTTGCTTATATAATATATAAGTGATATTCTATTGAAAGATAAGATATAAGACATAAACCAAGAGTTAGACAATTAAGAGGACGGTTGTGGTTAAGTTTTAAATAGGCTTAATAGGACATAACCTTCAATAGATTATTCAGAGTTATCTAGATCATCTATACATTTAGACATAGATATAATCGATATATGACTGAAATTAACGCCAATTTATGTGAAAGGCTTTCAGAAGAGGAAATCCGATCGCAAGAAAAGAGCCAAAGAAGAGCTCAAAATTAAATTAAGAGAAGAAAAGCTAAGACTCAGACATAAACGCAAAGAAAACTTAGACAAACTGATGGAAAGCCAACGGACGGCACCCATTGTGGAGACCATTATGGCCGAGAACACCGTCACCTACGAACTGCCCAAACAAATGGTTAGTATCACCACTTTTGACGCCAAAGAAGTGTCCGGTTCTTTGGGACTCAGTTTAGGCCATAATGACATCAAAACTGATTCAACAAATCCTCAAAAAAATTCGAAGAAAAGGCAGAAAAAGTGATTTGTTTTTAATTTTTGTATAATTTTATTAATTAAAGCGTTTTTTTTTCAATCAATTTCTTTGACATTTATTTTCCATATTTTTTGTGTAAAATATTTACTCAAAATATTCGCTAAAAATTAAACAAAATTCTTGTAATTCTAAGTTTGAGAACACTTTGTGTCCAAAAATTAATACCAAAAAAGTGCTTAAAACCCCTTAAATACAAAGTTAAATGTGTTTAACCATGGTCAATATCAAATTCATTAAGGAGAGGAATGTATTTATAGGTTGAGCTCAAAGAATAGGTATTATATGTTTTGATGGCTCAGTGTTTGGACGTAAACAGAGAATCAAAGTTTGATTTATTGGTGTTTTTTCTGTGGACTTACTATTGAGAGATAAATCACTTATTTCTCAGTTCTTTAACTTTATTTTCTTGATTTCATTGCACCGGTGGTAAAGTGGAGGTCAGGGAGGGATAGGCCATAACTAGAGCTTAAGGCAGAGTATAGGGACTGTGCGAAAGTGTCACTCTTATCGCTGTGGATCTCAAAACAGAGCTCCAAAAGAATGACAATGTTTTTGGGGCACAGAAAATAAGAATAGCAGAAATTCAAAGGCCTGAGCAAAGGGACAGCCGGACAGTTGAGAGGGCAGAGACTGGGGGTAGAAGTAAGGCCAAGAAAAACATTGAGAGGAGAGACACAAAGATAATAAGTTTCAGCTGTGATCACAACCCTAAGGAGCGTAAAGAAGGAAACACTGGCGCTGTTCGTTAGGTTCCTAACAGTGTGGGTCCGGTGCTGTCAAACTGGACGTTGTGTCGCGAAATGTCGTTAGCGCGTTGGGAAGGCCTCAAGGCTTTCCATTTTGTATGGGTTCGACCACTTGTGCCAATCCCTCAAATCTTAGCATTTTTGATGTCAATTCACTCAATGAATAGAATGAAAATTAGAAGAATAGCACAGAATAGAGGAATTGTGTGAAAAGTTCGGGTTTAGAGCACAAGTCCTAAAAACATTTCTATAGGAAATCCTTTACTTTTTTTTTGGTCATTCATTTCATTCATAGAAATTTGAGTCAAACCAAAGAATGCAGTCCTTTGTCGCCGATTTTTGCGCCTATTTTTCGGACTCAAAAGCATTTAATAAATTGAAATTCAATTGACTTTTATCTCAATGTTTGAGAACAGGTTTGTGTCCAAAATTAATGCCAAAAAAGTGCTTTAAATTTATCCAAAACTCCATAAAAAGTTAATCTTTTTATTCTGAGAACAAAAATTATTAGTATTTAATTTCTCGCAAACCCTACGAAAAGTAGTGTTCAAAGAGCAGAGAACCGACTTTTAAATGAATTTCTGATTTAAGGCCACACCAAAGAGCACAGGAATGGGTCTGAGCTGTTCAGTCTCTGCCTCACCCAACGCCGAAATGCACGGGTGGCTAATCAGAAGATAGTTGGACCTCAATTGATGGCCCGATCGGTTGTCCGCCTCTCATGAATTGCCGCTCAATTACTGTGCGATAACTAAGCCGTGTATTAAAGCAAATAATAATTTGAATAAATTATAGAATAAATAAGAAAAATATTTCCAAACAATTATTGCATCGAAACCAGGGATGAGCAAGGTGCTCGACCTCAGGGTATCCTTGGAAAAACTGTTCATGGGCATTTTTAAAACCATTTGGAATAAAAGGCAAGTTTTCTTACCTTAAGTTGTGATGGGGGGGGGGTAGTTTTAATAACTCCGGGGGTAGAAGTCCCGAGGAGTGAAATTTTAGGGGGTTTCGACCTATACCACCTTGTACATCCCTGATCCAAAACATTAGATAAATAGAAGACCAGTTTTATAGACCTGAAGACTATTCCCAAGTTTTTATGCCTTAAACTCAATGTAATTATTAAATGAATGCATAATTCATTGAGTTGTGTGCACACAAACAAACAGCCAGTGCACTCAAATGTCACTGTTCACGACAGGACAATTAATCAAGGAGCAATCTAGATAGAAGATCAGAATTTTTTCTGCCCGACTGTCGGACATATGATATCATATATCAGTGCCAACTCTGGAGACGAGAGACTGTCGTAGAGGAGATTCTTAGACAAGATTTGAGGCTGGAGCAGCGAGCGCCACCATAACTCTAGCGCCCGGATCTGTCAGACCTCTGCCTGTGTGTGCTGGAAGAGGATTGAGCGGCTGGCAAAACAGGAAAGTCGATCAGCCCTTGAACGTGAAAATACTGGTCCCTCTCCAAATGTGTAATACATATACATAAGAATTCGTGGGAATTGCATATGAATTTATATAAAATATATGTATAACATATATGTATAGCTTATATGGTCTGTCAAAACGCGCTAAGAAAGTGAAACCCAAAGATAAGAACTGACTGTTTTGTCGGTAGTCTCAGAGCTCAGACACATTCATTTGTCGCCTTTGGTTTCGAGAATTTCTAAATAACTTAACATCAAAAATATGTTTTTCCCAAAATTCGAGCTAAAGTCCAAAAATTATTATTAAAAGTACAGAATAAAGTCGAGCCTATCCTTGAGAGCACAGAATAAAACTCTGTTCTTGATCTTTAATACCATAAAATGTCACTTAAATTCTTGATTTAATAGTCGCGCAAATCTCTTAGTCTGTAATTAATGGCGACAATTATGGGCTTTGCTATCGATTTCCAGTGATTTTCAGTGGTTTTCCTAAAGAACTCCATGTTTTCAAAACGTCTTAACAGAGACCCAAAGGAGTGCCTCATTAATAATATGAGTAATAATTTTAATTACAGTCTATTTACTGATATTTGTCTGAAATCAAGATATTAAACGAGAGGAGAGGAGAGGAATGTCTGCTTAACTCAGAGCTATTCGAGAAATAAGTCATTTGAAACGAGATTTGAAAATACTTTTGCAAACCATTTCATGTAATCGTTTTTATATATGAGTTTTTATATATATATGAGTTATATAACCAATAATTTGAAAGCGCCGGCGATTTCTCTGTCGCCACTCACATCCTCAATGAGAAGAGGCTGAGCTGAGGCTGAGCTCACGTGCGGAGACGCGTAATAACTCTGTGCTATAACTGAGTTCCTAAACATACAAACAAGTTATTTAAATTGTTGTATAACTGGCCCTTCACTGCCATTCCGAGTTATAGCACAGGTCAAGCCCACGGAGAATATACAGAGCATACCTCTGCTGACATCATATCATTTCAAAAATAAATAGAGAGAGGCCATTCTCAGCCCCTACTCAACAGAGATGCCTGAGGCGCTCGATTGCGATTCTGAGCGAAATTAATGCAATACTCCGGAGCTCAGAGTTGGGGCCAAAAACACTGAGTTTAGTTCGTGTTTTCCCGCAATAGAAAAGATTATTCGAAAACTACAATACTATTAGAGGTATTGACTCCCAAAATGCTGTTTTCATAGCCAAAACCCATAATGAATGAGCACACCATTCAACAGGTTGGCCGCTCTCTCTCTCTCTCTCTCTCTCTCTCTCTCTCTCTCTCTCTCTCTCGCAATTGAAAATAACTAGTGAATAAAGAATCGAGAACAAGCTAACCATCCTCACAAAGCGATGAGCACCGGTACCCTCCCATCTCGTTAGCTCAATGGTAACGCATAAGGAAAGCCATTTCACTATAAAAAATAAAAAGTTTCAAATAAGATTCATATTCTTTACACACGTTATATATCCTGTATTTCTACTCTTAGACAAATAATGGCCAAATATTTGCCTTCTCTTTTAGGGAAAGTTATGCCGTTTCGGGCCTTTTGTTAGCCATTCAATCGATTAATTACTATTTCATGGCATCGGAGGAACAGTCGGATAACAAGCGTTGAATTTCAATTAAAACGCAAAGAATTTTATGCTCGACTCAAACGATAAATATTAGCGAAGTTTTCCTCTCATTAATTCAGGGATGGCCAAGCTCAGAATTTCTAGAAATGGTCAAGGGGAGGGGAGGGGAAATATTTTTATTTACTACTCTAAGGGGGTTTGACCCAACCCTTCCTTGACTACCCCAGCATTAGTTATACCATAGTTTCGCATTAAATGACTAAATCAAGACTTGTATATTAATGGCTTTCCACTCAATCATGGTTTTAATTTTTCATTCTGCACATTTAATAATGGTTGATGGCCATACAAAGAACTCTCTATTTGCAGGTTAAGTTGGTTCCACTTTGCATTTGATTATTTAAATTCTTCTTTCAAGAAGAGAGAGTGAATGCAAAACTACTCAAACGATAATCAAAAGTAATTTCAAGAAAAAAAAATCAGTAGAAAAACAAACATTTGTTAAGAGAGGAGCAGTCGTTTCAGACAATCATTATTATCGTCATTAAAGCGCTTTTGACTTTTCCATTAAGTCGGTGCTCACTGCCATTGCCATCAGTGTTGTGGGCCTTTTGTGGCTTTCAGAGAATGGCTCAGGGAAAGGCATATCCTGTGCTAACATAACCTCTCACTCTGTTAATGACAACATGTTCTCAACATATCTCTGATTATTCAATAGAAAAGTCATTTTTATTTTAATTTAAATTAGTTGTCAAAGTAAACAAAACAGAAAGAGCACCGGCTATGCCCCAGGCACCATAGGCCAGTGAGAGGAACACCATCAACTAAGGCATAGATTCTCTTATTGATTATCTATCCATTGAAAACATAATTAGATTTCATGCAATTATTTTCATTATGTGAAACACACCTAATTATACTTTCGTTAAGATCGGAGCTAGCTCATATTTTTTCAATTTTCAGCCGAGACATTAATCAAAAGATAACAGGGCAATGCTTGAGGTCAAACATAAAAACATGAAACATGCCTGATAACTCGATAATTGAAGCAAAAAAAGCGAAAGTTAAATAAAGAAAAGCAACAGAACTAGATAAGCATGAGCATAAGTTCTCATGCAATCTAACAAGAGCATAGTTACTAAATTGATAACAAGCACCATCTATTAAACGTCTACCTTGATCTAATCTCAAGAAATATGGTTAAAAACAGCGCCGATTAAAGATAAAAACGGATGAGAGAAGAGATACTCTCCGTTGAAGAGGATGTGCGATGGATGAGAGGACAGGCCTATTACCAGGTCCTATTAAAACGGCCAATTGAAGAGATGTCAAGCATGAAGTGTGTTCTCACCGTTGTAACCATCTCTGATTGTGCTCCCACTCTCATAACAATGGCTATAAGGCACCGGTGCATAGGGCACAGGTGCACATCATACGCCGCGCCGAAATAAGTTATTTATTTTTTCCATTTGACGCGCACAGCCCTTCAATTATTGTTTGTATAATACGGAGGAATTCCTCACTTTCTTTCAGCGATTTGTTCCGTGAATTAAATAACTAATGGAATGAAAGGGAATTCCTATCGAATGGTGTGAAACACTTTTCAAACACATAATCACGAAATGAATGATTAATTTGCTTTCAATTTCATTAATGATGACAACAACGGGAAAATTTCAATCAAATTTCGATGATTTGCCTCTGAGTTGTGGCCAAATGCACACATCCTATTGAAACTAGCAACATACATCTCCTATAAATAAGCCTCGGATCAAAAGTGTGGTTATCCCTCATTTCAAAGCTCTTTATATTTGTTTGACTGACAATATTGAACTCAAATGAAATGAAGAGAAACCCATTAATAACCGCATAAATACTGGAATGTAATGAATAGAAAAGCCAGGGATGCGCAAGGTGCCAACCTTAGTGGGCATCTGGGTAAATTTTATCAAAGGTTAGGGGGTGAAAATAATTTTTAAAAGGGAAATTTTTGTGATTTTATCTAAGATTTCTTGATCTATCACAAAGGGTTCAGATGAGCAAATTTTCAGAGGGGGGGGGGGTTTAATACCTCCTTGCGCATCCCCTGGCAAAAAGCGAATCAATTATTGTCAAAATCTACTCTTGTCTCACATCAGTCACACAATGATATCAATGCAAACATAATTTCAAATGAATTTATTATATTTATATCTGCTTTCACTCACAAAAATTGTTTTGAAGTCTCAAAAGAAATTCATATCAAAAGAATTGGTAATTCGTTTACATTATGTCTGAGTCGGGATCTGAGGCACAACTGCTGTGAATTTGCATTAAAATAAATGGAAAATATTCGCCGCAAACATAGCCTCAAAAAAAATATGTTTTCAAAAATATTTTCAAAAATACATAAAAACATAAAAACTTTTTTTTTGATTTTATTATAAGTTTTTATTCACGAATTCGTTGGGAATTTCAAAGCCATTCAATCATTGATTTTGAGCTCATTTTCTGTATTAATTTAAATTCAATTCCTATCAGTTAAAGACCAAGATTATAATAAGAATTTTGAGATGATTGAACAAGCAATAATTGAATTATTCATTCAAAGCCTTAACAAATTGAAATCATATAAAATATCAATAAAATAGCCATAAATTCTTCAAATGGTTTGACTAAAGACAACATTAAATTCCTTATAAATTGAGTAATTATTAGCACAGAATATTTCCATTAAAAAACTATATTTTAGAGTTATCTAGATTATTTAAGCAATCAATTTAGTTAATGGCATCAAAACGTAATCTTAAAAGTTTGAAATATCAATAACTTTATGAATTTTAATTCAAATACTCTTAGGTATAAAATCAGGGGTAGACAAGCTCCGAAACTTTAAGGGGGTCTATGTGTATCATTTTAAACGATCGCCAAAATCATAGGGGGGAGGGTTTTACTGATTTTTGAATCTAGGGGGTTTCAACCTTACCACCCCCTTGGCTATCCCTCATATAAAATATCGAAAAACTTGGTATGAATTCTAATAATTCATTTAAATATATTAATGTTTGAATGAAATGACATTAAAATTAGATTAAAATTAAAAACCAGATAAGTTTTAGTGGGTTTCAAGAGAAAAAATTCAAAGATCAGAATAAATAGGAATTCTTTCCCAAACTAAAAATGTGTTTTATTTGAGGTTATTATACCTTTTATTCGAAAATTTAGATAAAAATATAAACTAAAACATTAATAAATGACTAAAAACAAGTTAAGATATGGTCAGGGATGCCCAAGCTCGTTTAATCCAGGGGGTCAGGGGGATTATACCCAAAATTTAGGGGTAACATTGAAAAACACTACTATGGAAACGGCCGCCATTTTTATCATTAAAAACCGTTTTAAATTTACCTTAATCCAGTTTAAATCTTGTTCAGACGGCCATTTTGTACGGAATTACCGAAAAATTGCCCTTGCGCTCCCCCATCCGCTCAACAAGGGTTTTTTAAAGATTTTTAAACAAAAGGGGGATTTTGAGCTTACCCCCTTGAGTACCCCTGGATTTAGTACTTAAAATTACCTTTCTAATTTCAATCTAGTTAAAATTCTGAACAGCTTTCCTCAGATAAAAAGCGAATAAATTTATTTAAAAGTTTATATCAAATATCTAAACGACATTTGCTTTTAATCTCTTTTAAGATATTTATTACGACTCCACACAAAAACCATCAAAAAGTTGAACGAAAACTAAAAACGTTTGAAATTAATTTCAAACCATTTATCGGATGTTTATATCAGATCTAAAAAACGTCACAACATTTGGTTTTTAAAAAATGTTTAGATGTCTGCCAGCGATTCCAAGTTAGCAGGGTAGTTCAGCAAGCTTAATTCAAAGCCTAGGAGCTTTTCAATTGATGGCAAAGAAATTTGAGCTTGACCATCCCTGGAGAAGACATTAATATCTCCATAGATTACAAGACAAGAAAAATAGAAATCAATGACAAAAAGAGATGACAACCCTTTCAAGTCAGGTATGCACTTTCCAGAGGCGACACTTTTTGCAAGTTTACTTTTTTGTTTGTCCACGAGCTTATCATTGAAACGATTGGGAAATGGCTGGAATTCATACCAACTGTCTTTAGACACGAAATATATAATTTTCATTTTCATATCTGACATTTCAAACTGAAAGGCAATAAAATCTGTCAAAACTGTTCTCTCGTATAACTTATCCCGAGTTGAGATCAAAATTTATGTCTAACCCTGAGCAAATTTATTATTCTAGATTTTCAATTGAGAAACAGTATGTGTTTTGACTTTTTCCTTCACAAACGAGTCTTGTGTTTCAGGGGTAGCCAAGGGATGAGTCAAAAAGCTTCTAGAGTTGAAGGTCTAGGTAGAACAACCTAAGATGGTCGTTTTTTGAGCCAGGGTTGGTGTAAATTGACCTCCTTTCCAAGCAAAGGGTGATGTTTTCCACCATTTTTTCCGCCATTTTTTCCGCCATTTTTTCCGCCATTTTCCCCGTCATTAACCATAAAACCTTTTTTAAAACTAAAGTTAACCAAGATTAAAGCTAAATTAACTAGAATCAAGGCAATTTAGTAGCATATTGGCACAAAAACAAAATGGCGGACACCCTGCTAGGCTCCCTTAGAGAGAAAATCTCATAGCCCCCCATCGAAGCTTGGCGATCCCTTCTTGTGTTTGCTTTTCGCTTAAATTTCTCTGTCTTTAACCTTAAGCCAAGAAAAATGAAAAAACACTTCAAATGTGAAAAATTTGTTTTCAATTCCTATCCAATCATTGGTTTTAATTTTGAGACTTTTTCTTTGAAAATAACCTTTTTTTCATATAATTCTTGTGAGTAATGGTTATTAACTTTTAGATTGAATAACATTTTTCTATTGAATCGGCGATTAATTTATTTTGTGATAAATGTGTTCTTCTCTGAAAACACAACAAGCAACTATTTTTTGCTTGAAAACTATAGCTTTTTATTTGGCAGATGAAAAATGTGTGCATTTTTTAATGGAAAACTTGATTTTCTTCACAAAATGCACTTCAATTTGAAACTCATCTTTGAAAACCTGATTTTCATCACAAATCAAAGTCACATTTTTCATACGTTTCTATCAATAAATAAAATTTCAATTTTAAATTTGATTAGTTTGAGATTTGACTGAATAATTAATTATATGTTAGAAATAGCTAGATCAACATTAGCATACAATTTGAATAATTTCCAGATTATGTCTGAACTCATAAAATATATATTTAATTACAGAAAACATTAAAATTCATCCGAAGATAAGAACAGCAGTTAATCGATGGCTAAAAAGCGAGTTTTGAGCCAAACCAGGGATGACCAAGCTCTTAGGCTCTTAAGAAGTTTTGTTTGATCAGGTTTGAACACGAATTTTTGGTCATTTTCGGGGGTAAATACCCGAAAATCGGCAATTTTTGGGGATTAATGGCGAAGGGGTTTACATATGAAGAGGGTTCTGAAGAGGGCTTTTCATTTAACCACCTTGCCTATCCCTGCATTAAACAAAACCAAAAGAAAGGCAAAATTTAAAACTGAATTTATTATTAGACTTCAAACTCTAGAGTTTTGCCAATAATTTTAAAATAAATTTTCATCATAACTATCATCACGTAATTATAATCTACTGATTACTTAAATCTGGATCTAATGGTAGTTTAGCTGAGGGAGAATCTTGGTCCTCTA
>JAQGAR010001087.1:0-10629 GCA_034697865.1 Oribatida sp.
TCAATTATGAAGTACTAATCGGACATAATTATGATTGGGTTCCAAGACATGGCGGGGATGCTGTTCCAAACAAGGCTGTCATTGCGGGGAAAAGTGGGAGCGGTGAGCATATTTATATTGGAAGATGTAATTTGCATTTTGGAAAAATTGAAACAGAAGTTGTCGGCAAAATTCACCACAAATTTTATTACGCTTTCGGAGACTTAGAGCACTCCGATTGTGAAAACCATCAAATTATGGTCTGTTAGAGTCTAACTGTTAGACTATTAGAGGTTCACTTATTCATAAATTTTTAGAGAATAAAGAGTTGAACTTTATATAGATTTACATAAAATGGATTTTTAAACAATAAATTTCTAATGAAAATCAATTAAAAATAAAATTCAAGAGTCACTGTCCATGCTCAATTATCACTTTGACCACTCCTTTTCCACTTTTCATCAATTCGAAAGCTTCAATAGCTCTGTCAATTGGGAATCGATGAGTGACCAAAGGTTTGAGATTTACTTTTCCGTTTGCGATCAGTTCTATGGCTAACGGATAACTGAAAACAACATAAAAATAATATTTTATCACAAAATGATTGTTTAAAATATTAAACAAATACTAACTCGTCTTTTATACGACAACTGCCGACGATTTCAATTTCACGCAATGTGATTGCTCCCATTGCAACACTAACTTTGGGAGCAGGTCCTAATCCAAGAGCACAGATCCTACCGCCTGTTTTTGTAGCATAGATTGCCATTGAAATGCCTTTTGGATACAAATTTGGTTATTTTTAGAAAGGTTAAAAACTTTGGAGTAGTACTGGATGGAGCCCCAGTGCATTCAATTGTAGTGTCAGGGGAGTAACCGAATTCTTTTTGAAGCTTTTTAGCGAATTCCTGGTCATTGAAGTTTTTAGTGTCGACAAGAAATGTTTGGTCTGCGCCCATGTCTTTCGCTAATTTCAGTTTTTTCTCGTCTATATCTGTAATACAAACCTTTGTGGCGCCGAATGCTTTTGCGCACATCATTGCCATTATACCAACGGGGCCAGCTCCGCACACCAGCACCTTATGGCCGACGGCAAGTTTGACTCGTCTGCATGCATGAATTACAACAGCGAAAGGTTCAACCATAGCCCCCTCATCCCACGACACGTTCGCAGGTAATCTATGTTTAATAAAACTTAGATTTCAAATATAAATTTAATTTTTGATTTATTGAATACTTGAAACAACAATTGGAGGGATGGGTATAGTATTTGCGAAGACAGCCATTCATTGGAGGCAACCCCCGTGAAGTTTCAAAAGATATGGGACATAAGTTGTATCGCCCTTCGCGACAGTATTCGCATTCATAGCAGGGGATGATTGGTTCGACGGCAACTCTATCGCCAATTTTCAAGTCTTTAACAGAGGAGCCCACGTCAATCACTAGTGCGGACGGTTCGTGTCCTAAAACCATCGGCTTTTTCACAACAAAGTCTGCAGCGGATCCTGTTTTCCAAAGATGAATATCAGTACCACAGATGCCATTACTTGTGAACAAAATGGTTTTAAACAAAATTCAATTGAGTTTTACTTCTGAATAGTATTAAGTGAATACCTCTTTGATTCCAATAAGACTTCTATTGATTTGTAATTAAAACTATTAGTTTAAAAGGAAAGGCAACCAATTTTTGGATCTCACCGTTATGTTTCAGTTTTTCATCTAAAGGCCAGACATCGACTTTCAATTCTCCGGCTTTCACTAATACAACCGCTATATTTTCAGTTGGCTTTAATTTCTTTATACTTTTGGAAGCTTCCTTCGGCATTTCACTTTCTAATCAATGATCAAAGACTAAAAATTAAACCAAACTCAATTAGAAAATTAATTTAAAATTAATCAGGGAAATAAGCGCGAGTACAATATCTATTGTGTATCGTAGTAGTAGTGTGAACAATTTAATTACTTTAATATCTCATATTTTTGTATAAATCAACGCGACTTCAATAAGTTACTAAAGAAAATGAGCAACATGAAAACGATTCAACATGATTGAAAAAGATTGAGCAAGCTATTTTGTCAAAGAATTTGTTGGAACAAAGTTTTTAGGAAATAGTTAGAGAGAAGTGCTGATCACTCCATCCTATGGTTTAATCTGAAAATAGACTCGAATTAGAGTTTTGATGTCAACAACTCTTTGGTTTTTTTTTGTTTACGAAAATCTTTTTTTTTCGTTCATTTGTTGAAAATCGGGTTTTTGTGAAAAGATGTCTCAAAATAGTATCAGTCATAACAAAGACGAGTCTCAGGACGCGATTGACGCCGATATGAGCCACGAAACCTTTGATGGCTATAACGAGGAGAGGAGGAAACGATTGTTCGGCAAAGAGTTGCGATGTATGATGTATGGCTTCGGAGACGACCAAAACCCATTCACAGAATCAGTCGATATGTTGGAAGACCTGGTCATTCAATTTATTGGCGATATTTCAATCAAAGCCCAAGAAATTGGCAAAAATGGCAAAATCAGTGTCGAAGATGTTCTCCATTGTGTTAAAAGAGATCAGCGAAAGTACGCCAGAGTTCGGGACCTGCTCTCCATGAATGAGGAGCTCAAGAAAGCCAGAAAAGCCTTCGACGAAATCAAATACGTCTCCAACGCATAACCATCGAAGCGATTATCTCCGGTGTGTCTCTCGTGTGGTCACCAATTAATCCAAAATTATTTAGTGAACGACTATCGAAATTTTGTGATAAAAACAATGCCTTAAACTCTGAACCAAAAAATAAAAGTTCCGCTAATTCTCGAAAATAAACCCAATTTTTATTAAAACAATTTTTGATTACAATTTATTTCAAAAATAAATAGTTTAATAAAACACAGAAAATAATTGCATTGAAATCAACGTATTTCACAAAATAGTCATTTGTTTTCGAAGATTTTCAATTAAATACTGTTTTCAATGAATGGTTAGCTTTTCTTAATGAGAAGAACATGAGTGACCATGGACAAATGCAATAATCCAATTCTTGTTAACAAACAGTTAATAATTTAAAAGACATTATATTAATAGGAATTTGTTTTGAAGGCAGTTTTGGTAAGATTTGAAGTCTAGAGATAGTATTAATAATCTATTATATTATAAATGAAATTTTAATTTAAGTGTTTTCTTTAAAACCTAAAACCGAAAGACAATTTCAAAATTCGAAGCGATGTCTCAGTTTATAAATGAAATGCAAATTAATGTTTAGTCATATAATTATTTCGATTATAATATGAATATCAATTTTAAACGAGTTTTATATTGATTATGAAAGCGATGTCAACAAATGGGTCACTGAATTGTTTGATATAAATGTTTAAATGAAAATAAATCCAAATTAAAATGACATCAAATCAATTGTTACCTCAAATGATAACAATTTATAAAAATTTGTCAATAGTTTGGACATAAGCTTTAATTTAAGTCAATTTAATATTCGTTTGTTTGGTTCGTATTGATAATACTGACTAATATAGACTAATACCGACGGCTTTAAGTTTATATTTACTAAGAGTTTAGAAAGAAAATTAGCAGGGGCATGTTATAATATGGTAACCATAATCTCCTGAGTATAAAGTTTTATTGTTATTTTCAAAATATATAGAGAACACCGAACTTTTCAGGGTTTAATCGAATTCAATCGTATTTAGTAAAACATTTGTTTAAAATACACTAGCAGGTCAATTCACTAATAAATTTGTTCGTTTCATTTATAAAATTAATTATCATTTGCTTCTTAGTAAATATAAACATAAACCCCTCTGTAGAAGGAATTCATGTGAAGACATACCTCTTGTCGAATATGTTTGCGATACAAAAATCATTTTTGAATATATTTGAGTTAAAAGAGTCTCAATAAGAGTGGAATGTATTCTGAGTTATTTCTCAGATGTGTTTGCCGTCAGTCAGTCTTAAATATTGTGTCAAACCTTTCAGTCTTTGTAATTAGAACTCATTGGCGATGTCTTAATGGGAGCTCAGAAGCCTTCGATATAGCCATAGACTTCGAGACTCGACATAACCACATAGAAGATCCAAAGAGCAACAAATAATAAAGTTGTGGGTAATTTATAAACCATAGGACCCCCTAACTCTCCCCCTACAACCTTACGTCTCAGAAGCAGAACACCGGCGCAAATAAAAGCGGAAATACAAAATATGGTCACCGAAAAGCTGAGAGCTCCGGGATCTACTTGGAAACCCCCTTCTGTTTGCTTGAAAGCATGGTATATGGCGGCCATAGTCCAGGCCACACCGATTCCTAAGAAAACGTTGACTGCATTACTTCCCGTCACATTTCCTATTGAAGAGTCGGCGTATTTATCGTTAACGGCCGCTATCTTAGAAGCGAATGTGTCGGGAATGGATGTGCCCAAAGCCACCAATGATATTGCAGTCACCGAATCTTCGAGACCAATAGTGCAGCCGAAATGTGAGGCCAAGTCATTGATCAGTGCTGTCAAAAGACCGATCATAATAATGGAGACAATAAAACAAGCCCAACCATTCCATAGAGTCGGAGGCGGAACG
Source organism: Oribatida sp. (assembly GCA_034697865.1). Classification (NCBI taxonomy): domain Eukaryota; kingdom Metazoa; phylum Arthropoda; class Arachnida; order Sarcoptiformes; species Oribatida sp. Next base: position 4,551 of record JAQGAR010001087.1, read on the forward strand.
CATGCGAACAGTATTTTCCAGAAGAGCATTAAATAATGCAAAATATATGAAATAAATGACTTCTTTTGAACTATGGCGATGTCGACCTCTTCATCAGTTATGGCTGAGCTCAATGAGGGCACTCGGACAGCTTCAATGAACTGTCCCTCCCACGAAGAAGTACTCATCGCCGAAACAGTTTTCTTCTGTCTCATCAACTTATCGACAGTGGCTTTGAAATCACGACTTTCCCGAATCTTAACTGTGCATTTAACGAGTTCTCCCAAACGTGGCGCTCCTTTTTCACTATCCAATCCTTTATCGAGCCGAGAGGGTTCTCCTAATTCAACGGCAAACGAGGCATTCTTTTCATAGCTATCAGTATTAATAATATTGAGAACAATGTCTTTATGCGTTTCATTGTTCGCGAAATCAATTCTTGATTGAGTCGATTGAAAATCAACATTGGGTTTAGCCGTTCCAGCGATCGTCTTATAAGCGAGGCTTACACGACCTCTGGCACCACAGAATCGAGTCACTCTCAAATGATACTGTCCCACCGATTCAGGAATTTGGACCATATTGTTAGTAAAGGAAAAGACTCCGCTGTGGTCGTCGTCCAGAACCGTCACTTTGGCTTCTGATTCAGTGATTATAATATTGGGACGAATTTCTTGATCCGATACCGGTTTAAGATATTTAGCGTCTGAGAGACGAACAAAGAAATACTCGTCCTCTTCATAGATATCGTCGTTCACTATCTTAATAGTTATTTGTTTGTGTTGTTCCCCCGGTCCAAAAGATATTATTCCACTGACAGCTTCGTAATCAGAACCACTCTTCGCAGTTCCGTCCTCTGTATTATACTCAACCAAAATTGTGGGCTCGAGATCACCCGAACGACTAACTGTTATTTGAAGTGTTCCCACGTTTTCCAAAACAGTATATTCTTTAGGATTGAAGAATACTTCAATGACTTCTTCCTTCTCGTCTTCATCTTCAAAGTCTTCATTAATGGACTTAAGGATGTGATCCCTAACTTTGTCGGTGACACTTCCCATAAGTTTTCGGGCGGCTTGGATTCGGTAATAGGCTTTGCTTTTGGGCTGAAGTTTATCCAATTCCTTTTTTGCCAATTCTTCCAACTCTTCAGGTGATGAGTTTGGATTTTTGTTTTTAATATTTCGCAGCACATCAATGACTGCCTCCCTGTGCTCTTCGATCTGTTGAATATCTTCATCACTGGCGTCAATAAACTATTTAAATTTAAATACTTTTAGTTAAGTTTCTTAAAATAAAATGAATTGATTTACTTTGAAATCTCCATTAATTTCTGTTCCATTAACTTTGACTTTAATGCCATTGGCCTCCACTCCGGTCAGTTCGAGTGTTTCGCCGTCGATGCCTTCGGCGCCTCCATAAACCGTTTTCGGACCCCTTTTCATTCGATATCTTTTGTCTAAATATTTGTAAATAAGAAGACGTTTGTCCGCAATAAATGCGAGGAGAACTGTAATCGGGAAAAACATGAACGTTAGGAACGCCTCCCAAACTTCTATGACTCCCGGCGAAGACCAGACCAGGATATATAACAACCAAATGTACGCGAATACTGAAAAGACCATGGTTATGCAGAAGACACGCAAGTGTTTGATCTTCTTGGCCTCATTGGGAACAACCCAAACACAAATGGCTATTATTACAAACATATTGAAAGCGGCCGAACCCACAATAGTTCCCGGACCTAAAGCTCCCGCTTCGAAGTTTTGAGCGTATATTTCAATAATAGAGAGGAGTATTTCGGGCGCCGAAGATCCCAAAGCCATGAGAGTCAGATTTGAAACCGTTTCATTCCAAATACGGACAGATATTATCTCTTTTTCGCCGTTAGGTTTGCGAATAACCACATCCTGTTCTTGAGATGTAATTTGTTCAATAGCTGCCATAAAGCGGTCGGCAATGATAGCCACCCCAACAAATACATAAAGCAATGCAAAGAAGTAAACGATTCCATGAAATACAATGAGTTCTGTGCGTCCATCGGTTGGCCAAAAGGGTAGAAACACTCCATCGTTGCACCGACGCTCAATCAATTCCGAGTCAAGGGTTGAGCTCCTCGAGAGGTTACTCACAAAACTACTATTTGAAGATTGTTGATCACTAATAATCGGGAATATTGGCGACACTGACATGAGACGTGAGATGTTGTTCACCGACATTATTTTTGAGTTATTGTCCGATCAATAGATTTGAATAATACGCCCTTTTTAGCCCTTTTTGGCACTTTTCGTAAACACAGAGTCTGTCAAACATTCAATGAATGAAAATTTTCATAAGTTTTTATAATTAAAAGAAATTATCAAAACTCAAAACAATGCGTTCAAGTATTTCATCGATTTTCTCTAATTTCGATACAAAAGTCACTTATCAGTTGTTATTCACTGAATAAACGTTAATATCAATTGCGATAATAAAATGCCAACAAATTCAATACAAATAAAAGTTTTTTAACTGAAAGGTATTTTGAGAGAAGAGCACAACACGTGCTTCAGATTTAATGTTTTGAGGATAATGTCGGATAACTTATTCTGAGCATTGAATTCATTTAAAGTCTGGTAAACAGTTTGTCATATTTTTTCCTCACTCATAAGAATCACATTTAATACAGACTTTAATATCAGTTTTCAAATTGAGTTAAGTTCAGAACTTGTAATGTCAGGCGATTGGAGAGGACTTCAAAAGGTCTTAAGTGTTAGAGAGAGAGAGAGTGCTGGAAAGACAGCGCACAACCAAATGACATAATAGACTTAGAATTGAGTCAGTGCACATTCCTATTAAGACATTCAAATGATATCAGTTAGAAAATTATTGAATGAAGTTTTGGCCTTTTTATTAATTTACTGCTGAAATCTTCTCTCTGTTTAATAAGCAATTTATTGCAACTTTTATATTCATAGCTATTAAATAAGTTACACCTGTTTTACAGTAAAAGTTTTGCTAAAAATAAGTTGACTGTAAATGACTGATGAATTTACTGATATATTGACAGAAAATAAACTATTGAAGAGCTGGCAATAACTTTCCCAAACTATTCCTAACTGTTTATTTCGCTGAATAAATAAATTCCTCGTCTTTTACTCAAATATCAAAAGTGATGTCATATCGACATTAAAAGCGATTTCAAAATTTTATTCATTTTGGTTCAGTCCGTGACATAATTTACAACCAATCAACCAATTATTTTTTTAAAGGTTTTGAAAATGTTTTTAATACAATATCTATTGCTAACTATTGTCTCCAATCTCTGCATTGAGTACTGATTAGTCCCGATGTTTGAGTTTTCCATACTTGAAAAATATCGCTTTGTTTGTTAAAAATATCTCCAAAACCATTAAAGGAAGCATTCACTCATTTCTTATCGTTTTTTTTTGTATTAATGAAAGAAAATCTCAACAAAAAGTGTGAGACTGAATGCAAGAAAACAACAGGTGTTGCAGTCTTTAACGCAACAAAAACTGAGACAATTAAGCTTATATCACGAACCTGTTTAAGACACCGATATTTAACTCATTATAGGGAACAATGTTCAAATCTCAGCCAATTAATTATTATTTGACATTGAAGTTGTCGTTTGAACCTCACATTGTGTGGGAATTTACTTAACTCTAGGCAACAGGTTTTGCTCGGAGTCTTTAATTTTGCATTTGAATAATATTTTTTATTTTCAAAATCAATTGAGCTTAAGGTAGAAAAAGTGTATAAATGTTTTAATTACTTATCTTTTGATACATTTCACTTCGAATCAACTTTTAGTGTTTTTCCTTTTTTTTACAATTATTTGATTTCTGCGAATAAATAAATAAAAACACAGTCTATATAAAAATGGAATTTTTGAGTTTTGTCAGCTTATTTTGTATTTTTATTACCCGTATATTTTTCTAAAATAACTGATTTCCGTAAATATATGAAGATATTTAAGCTTGTAGAAATTATTCACTCATTAATATTTAATTTTAAGTAAAGACAATCGAGTGGCATGGTAATTTCACAATTATCATTATTCATTTAATGCAATTCATTTGAATAAATTCTCAAAATGTTGACAAATTCTAAATGACCTGTACATTTAATGCATGCTTCAAATTAACTCTAATTTATTTAAATAGATACACAGGATATAATTATCCTATTATAATGTAAAAATTTGTGTAGATTTCCGTCAGATTCAGATTTATTACAAATGAGAATATAAAAAAGTTTTCGCAAAAAGTTTTGATTCGTGAGAAAATAAAATAATATTCGCTTCAAATTAAAATTCAAATGTATTGCTTAAGCCCGAGATCGCCCAAAAAGGTAATCTTATTGAAAAACTCATATTAAAAATATTGAGTAATATATAAAAATAAAGAAAATGAAAATATAAAATGAATTGATTACTCGTTTTTTAATTGAATTCAAGCCTTCATTTAAGTTAATTATCCCCTTATTTGGAGAAATAATTTGAAAGCTTTCAAAGAAAAAAAAATCAGTTTTTAACAATAGGCACACCTTTTTTAGGTATCCCTCAAAATGATAATTAAGATTATTAAATGCTTATTAATTTCTTTTCAATTTCTTTGTAAAGATTCAAAACAACTTTGTATTTTAAAATTTTTTGCGAAAAAAAGCAAGTTATCGACCCAACAAATAACGAATAAATCATTGATCATCGATTCAAAGTAATTACTTTGATATTTAGGTTTTTTTTTGAAAGTCATCTTAAAGCACTAGTCTATTTATAGAAACATTAACCACTTACAAATAACCCATTAAGATCAAATGTTGCTTATTACTAATGAGTCAGTAATGACATAATTATGATGACAATGAGAAAATTAATATACAGGTAATAATAACATTGACATTCATTTCGCAAATTCCGCTATGAATTGCTTTAAATTTAAGCAATCATTTGATTCCATTTCCGCCATAACTTTACTGCAAATCTTTAATTTGAAATATTTGTGAATTCATTTTTATAACTTTTTATTTAATTAAAACAAATATAAATTAAAATAATGGAATAAATAAATATCTCGAACATCTAATCAAACGGTTGGAGAAAGAGGCGAACAACTCTCAGAACTGGTTGTCATAGGATTAGTGGTAATCGGAATACTTGGTTTGAAGTTTGGTTTTTCTATTCGTTGATAATTGGGTAGAATTTTGCTCAAAAAGTCCAACTGATAGGTCTGTTGCGCCGGCTTTTCGTGTTGTGTCCGACGTTTACAATCATTTCCGAAAATCACTGTATTTTCTGGTAATAACTGATCGCAATTGACTGAACACATGGCGCCGATTACACATCCATTTGACAAACGAGTTTGTGGACCGACCACACACTTCGACTCAAGAATATTGTGATCTCCTATTTGTGGTGACTCGCAATGAGAGCCCACTTCGAACACGTTGTGGACACCGATTGTCATCGGTTCTGACCCGACGTTTACTATTTTGACTCTCTCTTCAATTAGATTTGATTCACCGATAATTATGGGTCCGTTGGAGGCATCGATGTGTGCCGTCGGGTGTATCACAGTCTTAGCGCCGACAGTAATGTCCCCCAAAAGTGTGGTCTCTTCGCAACAAACGATTGCTCCGTAACTTATTTTTACGCTATATTTGTGATCAAAATTTTAGTAACGAATCAAATATTTATTCATTTAAACCATAAGTTATACAAACTTTTGTTTATTGGTTGTCATTGTCTCCTTTTACTATTGAAATTAAACGGAGATTTAAAAGATAAATCAAATAAATTGTAGTAAACTTATGTAAAATAACTTGTTTATAAATATTTTAAAACATCAAAACAAACTGAGAAAACATCAATAAATTTCGTTTCAAAAAAGACCAAATGAAGAACCCTTCAATTAATTGATTTGTAATAAAATTAATATTTTAGAAGAAAGTTAGCAAATTTGGTCGATATTTGACTTATTTTAAAATGAATTGAATTTTAAAATAAACTAATTCCTTTAAGGTGAGAGCAAAGCGCTCTCTAACGTCTCTCTCGACGATTATTACTAATATCCGTTTCCTTTATGCGAACAGTCGATCA
>JAQGAR010001088.1:0-10615 GCA_034697865.1 Oribatida sp.
GTAATAAGAGTCGGAATTTACAATAATTTACGGCTTTATCACTATTTTAAGTCTTTCTTAATCAGTGATGTGGTGTGTGAGTGTGTGAGTGTGTGTGTGTGTGTGTGTGTGTGTGTGTGTGTGAGAGAGAGAGAGAGAGAGAGAGAGAGTTAACATCAATCATTTTTTGATTACCCGATGAAAAATCTGAAGAATTATCGATTTGTTTTCATTGAGGCGTAGAGCAGATAAGATTTTATAGTATTTGTTGGAATACTTGTATTGGTTTCTCATGGAATTTATATCTTATAACATATCAAAAGAGATGCATTAGAATATAGTGGAGGAGAGGTAGAAAAGGGAAGAGAGTCAGCGAATGAGTGAACACTCGCCTCTCATCAATCATAAGCGACTCTTTCGAAAGAAAGCGTATTATAGAGAGAATGGAGAGAATGGCAAATAATAAGAAGTTAGAGAAGAAAAGTTATACACTCTTCATAAGTTAGCACAGGATAACTTTGATGGAAATCATTAATCATAACTACGGCTAAAAAACGCTACTTTTATAGCTCTTTCCCTATCTTTACTTTTAATTTTATTTGACTCCTCAAAAAACTTATTTTAAACAATATTGAAATGTTGTGTGGCGTATGTCAGCCAACATTTTCCGCTATTTTCCGTGTCTTTCCACACATTTCTTTCATTTTATTTATCGACTTTAAAAGAAAATTCAAATTTTTGAGTACTATTTGAGAAATGCTGTGTTTTTGTGTTGTTTGGCTTTGAGAACCTCTTTTGCGCTCCAGTTAACCAACTTTTCATATGATATGACATTTATATCAAAAATGTCACCGCTTTTGAATCAATTCCAACAAATATAAGAAACTTTCAATAATATCTTATTCTTTTACATAAAAAACTTTTCCATTATTAATATATTTTAATAAAATATTTGCATTTATTTTTTGTAAATCTTCTTGTAAATCAAATGCACTTCTATTTGAGTTTTTCATTATTTTGATTTTTAAATCAGAACAACAAAGAAATAACAATAAATATGAGACCAGAAAACCTATCCCTCATTTTCGAGGCAATTTCCCCGGTTATATATTGGCCCAAAATATGCTTATGAATACATTATTGAATTTTCATCGATTAGATTATGTGTTCTTTTTTATTTCTTGTGTACGGAATTTCATCGAACTCGGCATATGTCTAGACAAAAATATTTCATGGCAAGATATACAAGATTATAAAATTTGAATATTTACATCTCCATTTTCAAATCACCTTTAAAGCTTTTCTCAATTGAAATTGACGCGCTTCTATCTAATGTTTTTCCCTTTTCCCTCGAAGTAATTTCATTATACCATCTAACCCTAATTCATTTTAAACAGGCACTGTGAGGTTGAATGTGAGGTAATACGGAATTCACTGATGTGCAGAGGAGGGGATAAAGCAAAATACCTCATGAACTTTGAGCTCGGCAGGACCCCCTCCCTCTAAAATCGGCAAAAATTTAACATTAGGTTTATAGACATATACTAGATCTGTGGAGTTTTGAAAATGGCATCTACCCCAGAGGTCGAATAGTCTGCCCATCAGTGTACAGAATTTCTCTCGAAATTTTCGCACTGATTAGCTGATAAAATAAAATTAGGGGTCGATCCATATTCCATGTGTACCACTATTTCCTGAATTATATGCAGCAAAGGTTTCACCAATAATTCTATGGTTTGTGATATCGATTTAATGGGAATTTTCTAAAAACTTTATTAATAATTTGGTGACATTTGAGACAAAATATTTAGAATATGTTTATTAAAGCTGTCGTTTTCTTTATGTTTACAACGTTTAACCTTTTGATGAATTGATTCTCTGCCAGACTGGGACTCAACATTTAGACAACTTTTCCCAAAATTTTTCATTTTTGCCGATTTAACGATTATTTTTGTCGGATTAGTGAAACATTAGAGTTAGTTATGAGATGTCATTCATATTTTCATTATAGTTTCAATGATAACTTTCATGAGAATATTTGGAACAAAGTTTGTACTCAATATTATCTTGTTCATTAATGTGCTCTATTTTTAACCAGATGTCATATATTTGTAAATACTGTAATTCTGTGTATAATTTAACTTTTGTTTGAAGAAATATCTCAAAACGAGATTAAATTTGTTTTTATTCTTACGGCAAACGGAATCCGAAGGCCATTATTAACGCAATCATTTCCACACCTTTGGAAACGCCATTAGACTTTCCATTTCCGACTTAATGTCGTGGCTTGGATTTGTTTTCAGACACTGAACATTAAGTCTAATAATGACTTTTACTTTGATTGATACCCAGATATGAATTTTGCGACAATTCATAGAATCTCTGAAAAATTAATAATATTATCACAAAACATTCGAGAAGAGGGTGACTGAGTGAGTCTTTAGATCAGGTTCACCATGTGGTGGAGGGGGGGGGGGTCAGGCTAAAACTGCCTGAAAGGCGTCGGTCAGCAAGAAACCCTGCCTCGAAAAATTTTGGAACACCCTGACTGCGCGGCGGAGGACCCCAATTGGAAAAATTACCGGCGCGTGAAGCGCGGCTGCAAATTTTTCTGTAATAAGGCCAAAATAGCTGCCCGAACCAGATTTAAACTGGATTTAGGCCAATTTAGACAGTATTTAGCTAAATCAACTGGACTTAAACTGGATTTAGAGGTAAATTTTTTAGCTTACATTCTCCGTTGGTCCCTTAAAATTTTGACAAAATACCAATGACCCCCTGAAGTCGAAGATTGATGCACCCTGCTTTAGACTAAAACCCCTCTCTAGAACTCCAAATTTTTCAAACAGGCCTCTTATCTTTCGTTACACCCCCTCAAACTCGAGTGGAATAGATTAAACATCCGGCCCCAGTCTCAAAAACTCAGCTTTTGGGCATAGATTCCTATAATATATGTATTCACGGAATTTAGATTAGTTTAATCAAGAATTGGATAAAATTCCATAACTCATATTTTTCCTTAATTTTCTACTTTTAACGCTGCGAATGTAGTGTTTTACGAGCTTTGAGATCGAACTCATGGGGGTTTCAGATACCCTTTTCTGATTTCAAATAACATTCTGGTAAAAACTATTTTAGAAGGTGAACATTTTGTTGATCATACAAATTTCCAATTTAACTAAAGACCAAAGAAAGATTACTTTAAATAAGATTGAATAACTATTTAGATTATTTTGTGTTATTTAAGGAATTAATTTTTACTGAATTTGCATTTTCTTGATTTGGGAATAATTTTGTTTATTTTTTATTGCAATCAATTGAATGAATTGAAATATCGATCCGTGTTCTGTAATGCTCTCCATTTGTCTCAATTATGTTAAGTATTCCGACCCAACGCTAGACTCAGAGGAAAGACACAAATCTACAACAAATAAAATTATTTGAAGGTCTAAATTATGTCTTTCTTAACAGCAATTTCTTTCAATTTAATGTAAACTAAGGGCAAATGAACGGGTTATTCATGAGAGTAGTCAAAATGCAATCGCGTTTTCAGCAAATTATTTATTTTAATCGCTTTTCAAATTGAATCCGAATTTTTGAAAGAAAAGACAAAGAGAAAAATCACAATCACTTGTTTTGCTCCCAAAGCACAGAATCGACACAAAAATTGCTTTTAATTAACGCTTAATTAATTGAAAAGAGAAAAAGCTTATAGAAAATAATTAAATAGTTATTCAAGTGATAAATGTTTGTCTTTAAGAAAATGCCTTTTATTTAGATAAGTGCTCTTTTCTGCTCTCGTTTTTCTTTTTCTTAGATCTTAACCAAAATGGATGATCAAAATCAATAAGACATTAGGCTTTAAATGATTTCACAGTTTAATCACCCAGTCATTAATGAGAGAGTATTTTACAATAATTATTACAATAGACGTCATTTCAAATCAATTTCGCGATCATTCACTTCTAATCTATTTGTCTTCTTAAAACTGGATTTCCTTTTTTCCATGGGTGTTTCCATGAGCTTCTTCAACATAAAAAAAAATATAATATAACAACAAAAACATTATATTCTTGAAATTTTCGAAATAGAAGAGAATCCAAAATTCTGTTTAAATAAACCACTATTTCAATCAATACCTTAGTTGTGATAACGACTTAAAATATTACAAGTTATTAATGATTATAATTTCCAGTCATCACCAAACTTTTCGGCTGCTGGGGACAACAATTTTGGAAACAAGTTGAAAAAGTAACTATGGTAATTTTACCGCTAAATCCGGTTTAAATTAGGCTATATCCATTCTTGCCAGAATTATCGCAAAATGGTCGCGGTGCACTGTTTTTTTGTGGGTCTACGCAGTCAGGATGTTTTGGGTTTTGGTTTTGATCCCCTCCCATTGATTAACCCTACTTTACAATGATGATAGATAATTTATTTGCAAATCAAAGTTCACTACATTTATAATATATTCATGTATATTTAGCCCCTAATAAAAGTCCCATAAATAAACCGACCTTCACATTGCCTGAGTTCATAGCCAACACAACCACCCAGGAGGGGATTGGTATTATCGACTTATAGTATTAACTTCGGGCTTTCATTCCAATTATCTCGGTCAATGCATTGTACATGGACAACTCAATGTTCACTGTACTCGATTTCTCAATTTTCTCATTGAAAATACATTACTAGAAAAGATTAAATATAATCACTACAACTTTAATCTTAGTAGTTTTTTGACATATGTCTATTCTTCAGTAAAAAACTACTTTGATTAGACATATTAAGAAAAGGACATGTTCATCGCTATCATTTAAGATCAAGTCTTTATGCAAGATTAGACATAGATATCCTTTTGTGGTTATTAGTGAACACTTAATACTTTCATTCCAATTATTTGATCTGCATTTTAATTAACAATGAATTTCAGACGACAAATGAATTCCAAGATTTGTAATTAGTTTTTATATTTCATTTAATGTTTTGTTTTGACGAATTATTTTTTGCCAAATGATTTGATTTGAGTTAATTGAGAAATTAATTGTCTTTACCCACACATACACTCTTTATTATGACTGGTATAACTAGTATAACCCATTCTGTTATCTCATATGAAAATTCTCTTCTTTGTTAAAGAAATACATCAATTGAAAAGATGTTTGAAGTAATAAAATTCTAGAATAATGTTTTGTCAGTTAATTTCTAATGAAATAAAATATTTGAGTTGATCTCACAATGAGCTCATTCTATGTGTAAGATGAGTTATATATACCATGATAATCTACACTAGGAATCTCATAATGTGTCATTAAAAACTTTTTGAAAAAAGTGCTTATCCTAGGTGAAATAAGCAATTCTTCATTTCATTTAATGCTTGATTGGTTCTTGCCAGTATCGTACATACTCTACTTTATGTTAAATTTGCTAGTAAATTACAATAACAGTAGAGTATGTACGATACTGGCAAGAACCAATCAAGCAGTAAATGGAATGAAGAATCTCTTATTTCACCTAGGATAAGCACTTTTTTCAAAAAGTTTTTAATGCCACATTTTGAGATTCCTAGTGTTGATTATCATGGAATATATAACTCATCTAACAGATAGAATGAACGCATTGTTAGATGAAAACAAAGAATTTGTTAAAAAAAACGGAAAACAATATTTTGATCGACACACCTCTTGGTATTCTCAATATTTTTATGTTCAAACGCATAAGATTTATCGCTATAAGTTTTCTTGACGAAACTGTTCAAGATTACTATAAAACCTCTGAGAGAGAGAGGAAGAGAGGAAGAGAGAGAGAGAGAGAGAGAGAGAGAGAGAGAGAGATTTATCAAGTCATAAGAGGGAGAGACTAATAAAATGGTTGATCTATCATGCATTCCTGGTAGAAAATGAACGCAATATTTGAGAAATGTTGAAATTATGAATAAAGTTATGAATAAATAAAAAGTTGGTGGAAAATAGTGATGAAATTTGAGGGAAAACTTTTGTTCGGAACATATTTTATAAATTGTTTGATAGAAATAAGACGAGAACTTAATATTCTCTATTTTAATCAAACATTCATCTATCAGAGCATACAATTCTCATATATCTGTTTATTAATTGCTGCAAATCTTTTACTGAGAGATAAATATAAAAACAAGCAAACAGTAAATCGATATGTTTTTCAATATAACACTTGACTCCAAAGCAAATATTAACTCAAACTCTTATTTAACGCCAAAAACCTAATGAAATGACAGAAAACCGGCACTTTTCGATAAAAATATTGGATTATTCCTAAAACTAATTCATTTCTTTATATATATTTTATTAGAAAATTCAGTTTGTATTCAAAACAAATTCCAATTAAAGACTAGATATTTGATTGGATTTCATTAATTTCCGAACAAAATTCTTTGAACCTTTATTACCTTGGTTACGTACTAATTTTGATATTTTTTTTTAATTAGATATCTCAACTTGTTATGTAAAGCTCATTTATGTTTATTCTAAGCTTGTATTACAAACTATGCGATTTTTTAGAATTGAAAATCAAACGAATAATTTTGAGAACATACATGATAGTAATCTTCAATAGTTATGTCAACTTTTCAGATAGAAAGTTATCTTCCTTGAATCTATTTCTGACTGATTTTAGCTTATATCCAGTTAAATGATTGTAATTCAATTTCTAGTATTGAGCACCACTATTGCTCAAATTACGAGGGAACATGACCAAAATACCCCTTGAATTTCGAACTTTTAGAGTATCACTTCAAGAAAATAACTCCCGAGCGAATCTTTAGGTTTTTTATCTATACCCTTTAAATTTAGTAACTTTGATTGTGTAATACCCATATCCCCCTCCCCACGAGGAAATGTTTTCTTAGGTTGAGAGGTCTGCACATCACTGATTGAGAACTAAAGTTTGAAATTATTTAATATACTGGATCAAATCAATATTTTATTGAGTTTTATTGGATTTTCTTCTCAAGAATTTGAATTAACTTTAAGTAGATATGTAGTTAATTAATAATTAAGTAGATTTAAGCAATGCAATTAAAACTATTATGCGAATACAGCTTGAAATAATGAAAAATTATATAACCGGACAAAATTGTTATTCATGTCATATAATAACAATTCGATTTTATGTTTTCGAGCAGAGATAGGGGTTCCGGCTAAAACTTTGCCTTGAATACAAACTCTGGACTATTTTTCTCAACCAATTTGTATAATTAACAAACATTTCGGTGGTTTTGCAACGAAAATATATGCGAAAAATTTCACTCAGAATTGAAAATTTCTAATTAGGTTTTAATTAATTTACAAAATTATTGTTTTCATACATTTAATATTCTAAATAAAATATTCGGAATTTATAAACAAATTTTTCACATCTTTTCTCAATTTTTATCTTTAATTTATAAACTTATATAATATGCGGAAGGTTTTGCTCAACTGAGACTAAATTTATCCTGGTTTATTCTGTCTAAGGTTTCAAACATTAAAATCCAAACACAACACAACACTGCAATAAAAGAGAAGAGACTAACAGGGAATTCACAATTGATTCTATTCTCACTGCTCTTCTACAGTCCTTGAATTACAATTCCAATAATACTGTTTTTATTCTAGCTACAAAACTCGTCTTGTTTGTTTTTGAACATAAATCTCTGACGTCATTCAGTTCTCTATCTGTAACTCAATTTAAGGGCAAAACTCATCCACAAAAAACTTCTTAAGCCATCAGAGATAAGGAAACGCGTCAAAAAATTGTGTGACAAACGTTAGGTTTTCTGACAAAGTGTTTTACACTTTTTCAAAAGAATTTGTTTGGACTAATAAAACACAGAATGAAAAGTTCAAAAATGATTTTTAACTTACAACTTATGAATTTTCACACAAACTATTGTATTAAAAGAGTGTTTCCTATAAATAAACTCACTTTTATAAAATGGTTTATAAATCAACGGCAATAGAATTAACACCACTGACACCAGAGTTGTGGTCCGAGTTTTGTGGCTGACTGTGGCGTTCATTAGATGCCGGTTGTTGTCTGTCATTTGTCTTCTTGACTTCCGACTCTGTCTTCCGTCTGTTTGTGCAAAAAAGAGCTGATATTATGAATGCGACGGCGAATAGTGAGACCAAAAATATTAAAAAATAAGTTCGATTAGATTCCAGTGAAAACGTGTGACCAAAGTATGTGACCAAAAGGGCTAATAGCGTTAAGACAATCACAGCTATCAATGTATTGATTGCCCACCGCTGACAGATTTGAGACCATTCAAAATGTTGAATCACTGGCGTATGGTCCTCCCCGTCATTTCTAAGTCCACCTGTAGTCACACCCCAAAGAGATGCCGCCGCCATCACTCAATGCAAAGGGAGGTCAACAGCTCAGAACAGGTGGTATTCACCTCCAAAAACTTGTGCACAACAAGTGTTAGATTCTTAAAGGAATCCATGATTTTCTTCGCGGCTCAAAAACAAGATATTTCTTCGAAAACACTAATTGCAAGAATAAGTTCAATAAAAAAACGTTGTCATTCATTGATATAATCTGTGGTCAAATGTATTGAAACTCCAATTCATTTGTCTTATTCACAACGCTTACCATTGAACGGAATTTTATGTTTTGAGTAGAGAGTCAAATGAAGAGAACAGAGTGAGGTATGTTATGGTGTGCGCGGTATAACACTCTTCTCTGTTAGTGTGCGTATTCAGCAACAAAAAGCTAACTGAAGAATATTCTGTTTAGCTCTCACCTAATGTTAGAGCACTTTTCGTGTGTGACTGTGTATTGAAACCATGTGATGGATACTGGAGTTAAAGTGCTATTCAATGTTATGTCTCTCCATTTAGGTAATACTATGCGCTGACTATTTTTGGACAAAAATACTGTTTCATCGATCGCTTCGTGTCTTAAGCACAACATTTATGAAAGTCTGTGCTCTCAATATATGAAACTACGGGTTAATACTAACGAAACACAATTGGGTTATTCACATTATCCACTGTTTAAAACAATTAATTGAATTTCCTGCAAAATTAGGTAACATTTGATGCATAAAATATTGATATATAAGTCCATTATCAAGATCAATGTGACGCAGACATTTTTCAGGTTATTAATAATTTAGTCATCAGATTAATTAAATTTAATAGATTAATAATGAAACTTGTATAGACATTAAGCAATTTCATTGGTTTCACTGCAAAACAGAACAATTAAATTTGTTTTTAAATGATTTACGAAAATATAAACAATCAAAAGTCGATATTATTGAGTATTTTTCCAACGAATAGATTATAAGTTAAACAAATCGAGAACTTCTGAGAATAAATTCATTTGTTATAAAAATAAATACATTAATTGAATTTATTTACGGACTTTGATTCAATTTAAAAATTCATTAAAAAAGAGATCTTTTGCCAAATAGAACAGGGATGTGCAACTCACTTAAAAGAATTTGCTCCAAGTCAAATATATACATGTATATATAATTTATAACTCTATAGAGAAACAACTGAATAAATATTTTCCCAAAAAAGGGATTCTTTCTTTTTGACCAACCCTTATCTTAAGCTCATACCTGTGCACATCCCAATCCTTTACAACCAACTCATTGTCAATGCTATTAAAGAAATTAAATAAATGCAATCTTTCAAAATCTTAATATAGAATATTATGCAATAATTTTATATAAAACTATAAACGAGTTTTACAGAATTTGATAGAAGTCGAGCGTATTATCACAATTAGTGTTATGGCCATACAAACCAATATCAATAGACATATTAGTATAAAGTAATAGTTGTCATAATCAGAAGTACTGAAATAATTGCTGAAAAAGTATGCGATTATCAACAGCATTGCCATCATTATTAACACAATTAAAATGTTGACTAAACATCTCTTAACACAATTTAATCTTTGAGAGTTGGACTCATAGTTATTGTAGTCGTAGTTTTCCACATAATGTCTGTCCTCGGAGTTAAGTCTCTGCTGGAATCGATCCGCACCACTAATCGGTGCCACTGCCAGAGCCATAAGTTAAGGTTTAATCAACAAATGAAGTAATAATAAAGAATTGTTTAAAAAGTACTCAAAAAGTAAATAATTAATTTTCCGTCCAATTTATGAAATAATTGACAATTAATAAAATTTCGTCGTCTTTATTATTATTATTATTTGCAAGGATTAGACATTTAATTACAAGTTTAGCCACATTTCCAAAAAGTGCTTCACATTTAGGCCACAAATGCAGAGCACAGCACAAACTAAACCAAAGTAAATATTTTGGTTGAAGAGCGACAGCTATTCATTTCCTCGGCTAATATTCTATCGACTGTTTACAGAACTCTACTTTTAATGAGTCGTTTAATTATTGAACTAACAAAAAAAAGTAAAAAAATACCAGAAGTCAAACACTTCAGTCAGATATTAGATTATTTGAGCGGAAAATTTTAGCACAGAATCTGTTGAAAGAAAATTTCTGACTTTAAAACTTCAAAAATAGATATCATATTATTTTAACTGCGGTCTGAATGTCGGCGCAAATGCAAAAAATTTGTGCCTTTCATAAATTCTTCCAAGTTTTCTTATTGACGATTTCTGTTCAGTTTTTTCTTTCTTT
>JAQGAR010001089.1:0-10606 GCA_034697865.1 Oribatida sp.
ATGTTTAAATGTAATGCTATGAATAATAATTAATATTTAATATATAATATAAAATTAACGAATATTATATAAATCTTAATGTTTTGTACTATTTTTCTATTAAATCTATATAAGTCTTACCCTGATCAACTGGAAGCTACACCAATCGCTGTGAAAACCTTTATTTCTAAAAATGTATTCTGCTGAAGTTGCCTTATATTTTCTTGGGCAAGGATTTCGGTTCTTGATAACTTCTACCTCTCTTTCCAAGTCTGATAAATCTCTGGTATAATTGTCTGTACTTCCGATCCTTATTATAACTCTTTCGGAAATTTGTTAAGTAAAATCAAATCTTATAAATGAGTCATACCCTTCTTTTTCACGAGGATCTAATGGAAGGCGTCCCCCGACATCAAGAGGTGATGCGATTTTTGTGATGTAAATGTCTTGACTGTCTTTCCATAATTTTTCTCTGAATATTTCCAAAACATCATCGAATCGATTGTTTTTAAACATGTCGTCGATATTATAGTTAACTATTTTCATCTGATTTTAAGGAATTCGTCACTATTTTACTTTTGAACAATTTGTTGGGTTCTCACCTCCACTTCAAATTTAGCCCTTCCTATATGTTCAATGAAAATCCAATGAAAAGAACAAGCAGAAAATTAATTTTTTATAAAGAAATTATTGATAATTGGTTGCAATGCTCTACAGGTATCAGACACTAACAGGAATAAGAGAAAATAGTGATCTTAAATTATTCAAGTTTAAAAACAAAATATTATATAAAAAAATATACTAGATTAGTATTTACTAATTAGTATAAGATATGCACTCTTAAGAAAATTTCTCCAATGAAAATTTTCATAAATCTTTATTTTTAAAATCTTATTTCTCATTTTCATTTCATTGAAAACCTTTAAAAATAAAACGAACAAGTAAAAGAGTAACAAGTATTTGATTTTTAATCATTAAATTAAATTTTTTGGAGACGAGATGAGACGAGACAGTCTGCTTTCTTTTCTTTGGTCTAGGTTTCTTTGGAAAGTTTGGACTATCTGTTGAGAATCTCTCTTTAATACATTATTAATAACTTTTATTATTATTTTGTGTGTGTTTTTATGTTAAATTTTATTATCTATTCCTACAAATACAATATGAAATCAACAATCAATTCTAATTTTAATATAAGAATTAGTCAATTCTTTTTAAAATTCGATAAAATTCGAATTGAATTTTTTCCTTTCAATTATTCAAATCTCTGTAATCTTTGATGTTTTTTTGATGTCATAAAATCTTTATTTTAAAGTAAGGGTTCCCAAGAGAGCATCCATCTAAAAATTCCTTATTGACGAAAATTTAAAAAAAAACCTGTCATGTTCGAGGGATGCTCTCCCATTCAGGCCTGCCACTGGAGTCATAGGAATATGGATTCTTCTCCAGCTTTTTGAACATAAATATTTTTGATCTTAATCAAATTTTCTTCGATAATCAAATAATTATTTTGAATAATTAATAATGAATGTCTGTAAGTAAACCAAATAGCCGGGGATTAATTTGTAAACCTTTTTGGACAAAAATTGTATCACAGACTTTCATAGTTTGCATAAAATTTATGATTTTTATAAACAAAAATTATTCACTGCTCTCAGAAAAAGGCAGCAGCGTTAAAAGTCGCTAAATCTAAAAGAATCAAGTAAATTTTCCAGGCTAGCTCAATACCTAAGGGAGCAAATAGAATAAGGCAAAAAATTCGTTATTTTTGCTTACATTAAATTTTTCCAATTTGTTTAAAATTCAGTTTAAATTCCAACAAGACACCATTTTTAAAGATAAATTACCTTAATTCAGGGACAAAATGGTGAAAAACATAGCAGACATTTTAGGGCGTTACTTTTAATTTATCTGTTTGGGGCTTCGTACTCAATCAGACTTAGGGATTATTGCCCTTGGTGCTCATCAGGGAAATTATTTGGCAGAAGTTTATTGGACTTTTCATCAGAGTATTCCTTTGTGTGTACAATAAAAAATTCAGTTAAGGGATGTGATATGCGGTATTTATTATGGTTATTATCAGGAAGAAATCATTGAAGTTCTAAACATTGAATTGCCAATAAACAATTTTAAAATGAACGTGCGCATTTTATACTAAAAAATAAATAATTTTTGTTACTGAAATAACTGAAAACAAAGGAATTTTTCAAAATTTTATCGATTTTTCGGTAGTTTTATAGTATTTTTTTTTAGTTAAAAAAAGAAACAAAAAAACTTTAAATTAAATATTAAATGAAAATAAATTTAAATCATTTGTTATAAATCAGTAGTGTTTACGAAAATAGTGTCTTACTTCTTATTAAGAATGTTGAAGAATGTTGAAGAACTACCCAGTATATTTATTTATATAGATGGTCTTAAAGTAAAATAATTCGGAAATTCATTAAAATGTTAATATTATTCTCTACTAAAGAAAAATAAATGCAGTGATAGCAGCAAATTGCAGAAATCGATAAATTGGTGATTCAAAAGCTATTAAACACAATTAGAGAATGACCAAAGAAAAAAACATATCAAATATAAATCTAATCAATATAAAAATAGTAAAATGTTTTTTGAAGTCTTTTATGTTATTTTGTAATATGAAAAACTAATGAATAGAATGTTTGCATACTTTCTCTTTTAATGACTCGAAATTTGAGAATATCTTTAGTTGTTTCGTAATTGTATTGATTTATTGCAATCACTTCTATTTCGATGTCTCCGTCGTCATTGAGAGTGGGCGAGCCGTAAAGGTATGCCTTTTCTGTGCCATTCAGTTGTCTATAGTGCATCCAAGCGGGCAGATCAGGCATTCCTTGAATGGACGCAACGAACTCGACTGCATTTCCAGATTCTAAAGACTTATCCAAAGCATCGCTTGTGATCTGAAGAAAGAATGCCTGAGTTGTATATATGTTGTAGACATCCGACACATCTTTCTTGGCATAAGTCTCTGTAAATAATAAGATTGTCAAAAGGACATTACTCCAAATAAATCAATTGCGCAACAATAAAGACCTTGAGATCTAATTGAAGAGATGAATATCGAAGACAGAATTATTATGGCTTCGATTCTCATTGTTTTGAATGTAATTTTATTAAAATTAATTGAATAAAAGATCACTTATTATCAATAGAAATGCATCTCTCAAAACAGATATCAGCGCAAACGCTCTCCCGATCTCATCTTTATTTGAAGCCCTAATCGCTATTTATATCCATATCCCGACCTAAACATTCAATTTGAAAACTTATAAAATAATCGAAAGAATTTATTTATCATTTTCACAAATAGCAATTCCTAAGGGTATTACTAACTGTTATTTCTGATGGATATTTTTGGATCATTTTTTGAATCCAATGAATATTAGACTTCATTTTATGGATAAAAATCTATAAATTTTTATTCAATTTTCTATTCTATCGATTTGCAAATTATTTTTTTTCAAAAAGTTTTGTAAAACATTTTCAAATTTTTTGATGAAAGCATTGATGTCTTCTTTGGTGACACCGATGGCTGCGGCGGCCGTTATGTAAGACTTTTTATAATCAGATGTATGAGAGCCCCAATTCTTAAAGTCGTAGCCACCGATTGTCTTAATCTTGTCATCAATGGTGACAACTCTTGTTCCAGAAATACATCTCTTGAAAAGCATTGAACCAATTTCTGAAGTATTGATGGAATTGTCGAATATATTAAGAGTCAATGCTATCGAGATTTGGTTGGATTTGTTTTCGATTACATTAACATTAAATTTGTTGCTCATTCTTATCAGCTCTTCCTTCAGATAAACATAATTTTCTTTGCGTTCATTCAATAACTTTTTATATCCATTGATTCCAAGGTGTAAGAGAGTGATCAGAATATCGAGTGATGGAGTACTTGAGCCACGTCCGGCGTAGGTTTGGCCAATTTTATCAATAAATTGCTTATTGAAACCAGCAATTATAGAGCCACCGACTGGAACCATAAAGTTCTTGTCTGTGCTCTGAACAAAAGCGTCGATTCGGCCAATTCTCGAGGACTGTTCCAATAAATGCAGACATTTTGATGACTGCAATCCATATGCATTGTTCACAATATGAGGAATAGATTTCTCTAAACATAACTTAGAAATAGTTTCCAAATCGTCTGCATTTCGGGGCGCAAAACAGGAAGTGGTCGACAAAATACATAATATGTTTTCATTTCCCAATTCAAAGATCTTTTTATTAATTTTCTCGCAATCGGTTTGAAGCGAATTATTGTCTAATATTTTATTGTCGATAATAATGGGTATAAACCCAGCGGTGAGAATACATTTGAAGCATGACTTTTGATCGATTCGGAGCCAAATCACATATTTAGCATTCGGTCGGATGTGTCTTAAGGCCAATAAGCAGAGCATAAGACTCATTCCAGTGGCCATCGGAACTATAAAACAAGAACTGGTGTTTGGAACGCCCACTCTTTGGATGAGATCCAGCATCAAACTGTTGGTCAACGTGTTTAGAAGACTGGAACCGATTGCTTTAGGCTGAAGCTCACAAACATCTCCGGAGCGGCCAATTCCATGACCTAATCGGTAGTGTCTGCGCGCCACTAATTCAGAGGCAAATCTGGACTCTCTTTCTCCCAAACCATAACTTGAGACAAAATTATTGCTATCCATTAAAGACAAACGATTTATAAAGAGTTCGATTGAAGAGTCGTCCCAACCATCGGTCGGACATTTCCGGTGTCTCAACAAATTATTCAACTGATTCTCACGGCTCGTCAATGACTCAAACGATTGGTCACTGATCGATGTCTTAAGCAGATCATTGACCAAAGATTTGAATGTTTCGCTCATTTATTTCTTCGTTTAAAAAACTTTAAAATATATTACATTTAATAAATTAATTACTTATTAATTAAATATAAAAGATTTAAATGATTCGGCGTTTTATCACATGTTATCACACATTACATAAACATTGAGTTATATTTGCCAAAAGTTAACTGTAAACTATGTTTTGGTACTTTTCTTTAAGATTCTCTTACTTAAAATACATGCAAATAATGTTTCTAAAAGATATTATATTTTTCATCAAATAAATTACAAATGTTTTGTTGTTGATTTTGATATTAATTGATAATAATTGACATTAAGTTTAAATTTTGATAAAATTATTAAATAAATTGTGTTTTTGTTGATTTAAAGTTTAATTGATTTAACTAAAAGTAATATTTTTCGGAGCTTTAAGTGGTTTTGTTGATCTTTGGGTGAATGGAATCGACAGAAGACATCGAATTGACATTAAATCAACAGATTTTTAATCTTCAGTTGGATTTAGAAAATAAAGTGAAAGCAATTAATTGCGAATTCAATAAAATCGATGAAATCTGTATTGAAAGCCAAAAAATGGTTTATCAATATTTGGATAATATTTTGGATAACAAAGTGTTGACAATCGATGACTTCGGAAAAGGTATCGCTTTCTTAAAAGATCTTGAAATCACAGAAATCAGAATTAATGAGTCAGTTATGGGGTGGCTGTGCGTTGGCTGTGCGGTTGCCATTCGCTCATTTGGTTATTCAGTTAGCGATTATCTCAAAATTATTGGACTAATAAAACATTTAGGAATAATTGGATCAAATTGCATGTGACTGACCTAGATGCTATAATTGTCAGCTGCTGCTTTTGATTTAAGCTGGCTTATTGCTTTACATTGCACAATAAAACCTTGATTCAGGATAATTTGCTAGCTATTGACAAAATATTTTGAACGCAGGTCAATAGATTGTACATGATGATTGTGCAAGACAATTGGAATTTGCAAAATAATTAAATCATAAATAATAGTGAAAACACTTGAATAATGTAGAACTACAATGTATCTTGCTATTTTCAGTTCTATTTAAAGAGAAAGTTGCGTAAAGCTGATAAAGTTTGAAGCAAGAAAGTTTCAATCTTTTCTGGTATTCTTTTATAAGAATTTAATAATTTATAAATAATTTGATTAAATTGAATATAAAGCTTATAAAACGGTATTTTATAAATGAATCCATAAATGTATTGATGTCTATAAATGTGAGGACTGAGTCATTGATTGAGTTGTTATGGGAGTCGTCGTAGGTTTCAGTTAATAAATATTAAATTTTTTCTCTCAGAAGTCGAATGGCTTAACGTTGAAAACAGTCTTTCGTTACGCAAACATTTGATTGGATTAGTTGTTGTCATTGACTTCTTCACCTACTGCTGCATCAATTGTCTGCATATTTTACCAAAACTCAGACAATTCGAGAGTGAATTCAAGTCCCAACCGGTGGTTGTTATCGGAGTTCATTCACCGAAATTCGATAACGAAAAAGATGTTAAAAATGTTTGCGACGCTGTCCTTAAATACAATATCAATCACCCGATAGCTAATGACCCGACGGCCAAAGTATGGACCAAACTCGAAATCCAGTGTTGGCCAACTTTAGTTATTTTAGGCCCCAATAACCAAGTACTTTTCACATTGATAGGTGAAACTGGTGTTCACCGATGGCTAGACTTCTATACTAAAACTTCGATCAAATATTTTGAGAAAAAAGGACTTTTAATAAACGAAAATAAATCTAAAATTCCAATAAAATTATTTCAGAATAGTTTTAAAACAAATTTATTAGGATTTCCTTCGAAAGTGAGCGCTTCCAAAGACCAACAATTGATAGCTATCTCGAACCCCAAAAATCACAATATTATTATCGCATCAAATAATGGAGTCATTCGGCATATAATAGGTGGAAATGAGTCCGCATTTATTGACGGCTCCTTCTTAAAGGCTCGGTTTAATGCTCCCAATGGAGTGGTTTGGGCCGATAACAGCACTGTTTTTGTAGCCGACACCGAAAATCATGCGATCAGAATGATTGATATCAATAGTGAAACCGTATCCACTTTAGCCGGTAATGGAAAACAGAGCGACGATATCATTGGCGGTAAAATTGGTTTCGATCAGGGTTTAAATTCACCCTGGGATTTATTGCTTGACCACCAAAATCGTCTCTTCATAGCTATGGCCGGTTCTCATCAAATATGGGTTTTAACCCTTAAAGATGAGACCAAAATATATAATAAATTGTATCCGAAGGGCTGTTGTGTCTGTTTTGCTGGCGATGGAGCAGAACAGAATAGAAACAACAGATATCCACATAAAGCGAGTTTTGCTCAGCCCTCAGGACTAGCACTGGACGACAAAAATAATTGTCTTTTTGTTGCCGACAGTGAAAGCTCTTCCGTTAGATCTGTCGATACATCTAATGGTTGTGTCTCTGCTATTGTTGGCGGCGATAGAAATCCTCAAAATTTATTTGCTTTTGGAGATAATGACGGAAAAGGAGTTGAATGTCGTTTACAGCATTGCATTGGAATCTGTTTCGATGAGACAAATCAATGTTTGTTTGTGGCCGACAGCTATAACCATAAGGTTTGTCCCATTTATAAATCAAATCGTTTTTACATTTTTTCGATTTAATAAAAAAGTTTTCGAAATAACAGATTAAAAGAATTGAATTATCGACCAAAGAGTGCAAAACTATTGCCGGGAATGGCATTAGAGGACAACGAAATGAATGCAGTCTTTCTGAATGTCAATTCAATGAACCGAATGGTTTGTGTCTAATAAATGACTCAAAAAATATCCTTTTGACGGATACTAACAATCATTGCCTCAAACTTTTGGATTTAGAAAATGATTTCTCAAAAGAATTCAAATTATTTGAAATTAAGAGTCAATTGAAAAGTGATTCACAAAAAAAATTGACTAATAAAAGAGTTGATTTCACTCTTAAGTCGAATCCAATCAATTTGAGTCCAAAAAATAAACTTGAAGTTCGACTGACGTTAGATTTGGGACCTGACATCAAATTAACGAAAAACGCAAAACATTCGTTTGTTTTTCAAAATCCAGGTTTGAATAAAAAAAAAACTGAACTCATATTGAGTTTAAATTTGATTTCAAATTTCATTTTTTAGACCAAACATTATTCACGACATCACATGAAAGTATGAAAATCGAAAACTTGGAACTATTGTCTCAGTTTTCGCTAGTATTAAATGACAGAACCGGCGCTCAACTATTCAATAAAACATATTTTCTTGTAATTGACGCGAATTTGAATTTATGTAATTTTGAGCTTAATTTTTGTAAACAAATGACAACAAAATTTATTTTACCACTTGTTTTATGTGATAATCAAAGTGAAGAAACTTTTATTGAACAGCTCTTTCTTACCATCAATCAATTAAATCTATAGTTTTATTACTTTTATAATGTTTTGGAAATATTTATTCAAATTTATTAAAGCTTTTAAGCAAAAAAAGGGGAATAAAAATTTTACGCAAATAATAAATTAATGGAAATTTGTTTAAATGTTTTGATCTTTTCTTCAGTTTTGATGAGAAAATAAAATTATTTCAAAATTTTTGTGATCTAATGTGATAATAATTGTGGGAACAGTAGTCGTAATGCTATTAAATGACTGTTCACTTTTTCATATTCATTACTCATTTACACATTATAATCTATTCTTGGCGTTACACTCGGTTTATATAATTTTTTGCAATAAGTTAAATGAATTTTGTAAACAGAGAATAATGAAAATCGATAATTATTCGTCTGTTTTGAAAGGAGAGAAATCACACGAAGAGAAAATCGGAGCAAAACTTTCAGGATTTCTATAGAAAGTTACGAAAAGATAATTAAGAAATGAAACGGATGTTTGCGTTGCTTTGAACCAAATTCTTCGTCTTCTTTAGTAATTAATTTCTTAACTAATTTCAAGTCCACTAAAGAAATAAATTCATTGCATTCTTTTGATTTGTATCTGAATTTTGTTTAAAAAATGATTTTAAAAATGATTGGAAATTTGCTGACAGATTGCGGTTAATGTATTCGAAGAACCAGTCGCTCGACTTTTGACTCAATAATCATTCAGGATATCGAACAAATTGAAGACTATTTAATCACTATTTTTTGGTTTATTTATAGATTAATTTGAAAAAAATCGTATGAATTAATTTGAAGGGCATTTCATTTATTTGTTGCTTAATTTTTAGAGGAAAGTGTCGGCGAAATTCAACATTTAAGAAAAACTAGTCGTTTAGATGACTCGAGACACAGAACAGTGTCGCAGAGAATCACAGTTCAGACAAATCTATTGCTAAATATCATAATATATTCTCAATGATTGCATTGGTATACTGGTATTGTCACTAATAACGAGGACATCACATTCTTCCGGGCATTTAATTAGTGAATGTAATGCACTGTAATTTCACTTGTTTTCGACGCTTCACTCAATTAATCCATTTTTTGTGTTAAAAATTGTTAAGTTATCGAACTATTAATCAAATTATTAATTTGCGAATCATTTGAATTAATCGCTGAAAATGATTAAACGCGAGTAAGTTTTTCAGTCTTTCTTTTAAATAATTTCCAATTTATTTTAATTTATTTAAACGAACATAATTTAAGATTATTTTCCAAATTGTCCTCGATTTTGATAATCATTAAAAAAAACTGCAATATTATAGGAATAGCATAGAAATATATATATGACTCGTATTTAAAAAAAGCATTAAAATCAAAAGAGTAAAATTAAATGGATGAGATTCGCCTCATTCTAAACCCGGATATTTGTTTGTCTTATAAACCAATTTAACCCATTTTCTGGATTTATTCTTCTCTGAGAATCAGATTCAATGAAAACTGAACTTTCCTTAAATTTTCAATGACATGACATTAGACTCAATTCAAACAACTTTTAAAATATGAAATTTTTATTGAATAACAGTTAGTTTCTGATTGTTTTCCAGCGAAACACTCGATTCAATGTAAGTATTGAAAAATGAATTAAAACATATTTATTAAAAATATATTAATGAATACTTTTTTATTAAAAATATGTTTCATTTGAAACTTTCGTTTATTTGAAACATATTACGAAATTTTAGTTAAAATTATTAAATTTAAAATTATTTATTTAAAATTAGCTGAAAGTGAGTCAACAATCTTGTATTAGATTGTGTAAGAATAGATAATTCTAGAATATATTTCTATACCTCTATATTTCTCTTTTTTCTTCGTTAAAAACTTGAGATCATCGGAAAGTAGCTTACTTCAATCGATATAACTTTCTTATTTGAAAAATTGTCAAAAAAACAAAATTCAAATTCAGTTATTTTGTTCCAAAAAATTACTTTGTATAACAACGAAGCTCACCCAGCTTAGATTAAATTACATAAACATTTTCTTAATAGAAAAATGAAAAATTTTAATAGGTGAGCAATAAATGTACAAAATTAAAGGAAGAGTATTGTCTATTTGTATAATTTCTAGTTTCCCTTAACCAGTTAGAGTGGTCCCTTTAATTTTACTGTTATTCTGTTTTCAAGTTTCAAGTTTTCAAGTGTTAACAATAATCATTAAAGTTTTCCATTTTTACACCATTTTATTCTTTCATATAATAAAAAGTTCTCAAAATTAATAATCCCTTAAATCGAATTAAATTTAATGCTTTAATTGAAATATAGCGGTTTTCCACAAATACATCTGTTAATTCTAATGTTAAAAATTGTA